>SJXQ01006997.1:53478-63599 GCA_006408695.1 Aepyceros melampus | reverse complement strand
GGAAAGCACCCCGCCTCTCTCAGTCCTGCCTGTTGAGTGGGGAGGGGCGGGCTGTTGGCTCAAGAAGGTGCTGCGTTTATTAAGGACTAGCCGGGCAGGTGGCTGCAGGAGCAGGTGCATGCCATTTCTTCTCCATCTGAGCTCCGACTTCCCTCCTTGGGCCCCGGTCTCTCCCCGCAGGAGCCACACAGCCACTGGTCCCAGTGCGGTGCTGGGACCTCCTGGTGCTACAGTCTAGATACCAAGAGCCTGCCTGGGCCCCAGCCCTGCTGCCAAGCCCTGGAGTCTGTCTCCGCTGAGAGTCAGGAGCCAGGGCTCCTCTCTGGCCCTGCGCTGAGCTGCCCGGCATTTCTACATGGAGTTGAACATCTCCCTCCACCCCCATCTCCTCCTGGAGGGAGCTGGCTGCTTGTCTAGCTGCAGCCTCAGCAGTTCCTGGACAGATTTTGTTGGTTTACAACTAAGCAAGAAAAGTGGGCTCCTGGGCCCAGAGCTTGGCAGGAGTTCGGGCCCTTCAAAAAAAATGGAAAGTGCAGCGGTGAAGAAATCCAGTGCCCTGCTGGTCGCGTCTGTGCCCCAGAAGGCCTGGCCACTGCAGTGTGCGAACACCGGGGCAGGATGGCACCCCGGGAACTGATTCACACTTCCCGCTCCACGTGCTCGTGCCCCGGCCCTGAGAAGATGAGCTACCATGGCTGTCCCCCTGCGACATTAAAGTGCTTTCTCTCAGCATCGGCTCCTGAACCTGGCAGCTGGCAACGCCCGCATGCCCTGGGAGGACACGGATGAGAAAGCCAGCCTTGGGCCCACAAGCAGTGTAAAGTTAGGCCAGAACAGAGGCTGGGGTTTCCTCCCACCCCTGGTGCCTCATCCCTCTGAGACCCCCAAGGACAACTCATTCCACTCTTGTTCCCTCCATCCTGGCATGGCCTTTCCACACCCGTGGACTCTTGTGTTTTGGGAATGGGGGAGCTGGTACCACCTCCTGCAACCCTCCATCTCCCCTCTGCCTTCTCGAAGGGCATGAAGCCATGGCAGCTCCGTTTAACTGCCTGGGACCCAAGATCGGAGGAGGTTGTGGTGTCTCTTGCCCTCTTCATGACTCAGGTAGTTGGCACTTACAGTCTGCCTGCCTTCCGGGTAAGTGGGATTGCACAGGGTAGGGCCCGGTGAGTAGGGGGCTTTCTACATGTTAGCCCCTCTGATCAGGGTGCACCAGGCCAGAGTCCCTGGGATCAACCTTGTGATGGGTTTAAAAAAAAAAAAAAAGCTGTTTTCCTGCCCAGGGCTATTGATGTGAGGCAGAAAATGTGATGAACCTTGAACAGGTTAGGTCACTGGCCCAAGCCTGCCTCCTGCCTCAATACCTTCACTGGAGAATAGACAAACCGTGGAGAGCCAGACCAGGCACTCCAGGAAGGCGCATGAATTCTCCAGACCTCAGAGCTGCAGAATGGTTCTGAGGGGCTCATGCATCATTCTGGGCACCGTCTAGACAGAATTAAGAGGTGGCCTGTCTGTGCACTACCATTTTTAAATATGTGTGTAGGTACTACTATGGTTCATAAAATGTAAATTTATGCTTTAGATGGGTGCTTCATATGCTGTTTTGCCCTTACTCATGTCCTTGTGAGGAGAATAACCTCCGAAATTTAGCTGGATTCAGGTGCTCTGCCTCGGCTCGCTTGTCCCGAAGATAAACAGCCTCGGGCTTGGAGCGCCGACTCTGTGACTAAACAGTAATCACCTGTCAGCGTGCATGCCTGTTTCCCCAGTGTAATCAATGGCACAACATCCAGCTCAGAGCACCCGGGTGAGAGGAGCGCCAGGGCGACTGCAGCCAAGGGGAAAGGAGGTGGGCGCACTGGGCTTTGCCGTCCCACCAGAGGAGAAGGCTGGCTGCCAGAGAGTAGTCCAGAAAGCCCCAGCTTAAGGTGGAGAGACCATGGAGAGGGACTCCTAGGACACGGCGGGCATCTGTCAGTGCAGGCCAGGACGGCTTCAATCTCCAAACGCTAGGCCCTGCCGGAGGCCTGTTGTGGGACCCACCACGAGCTCCACCTGAATGTGACTTCCCCCAGAGGCCGCCTGGGGCCCGGCCGCCAGCCACAGGCCCTGCTCCAAGGGAGGGGTGACTGCAGGCCTGCGTGGCAGCTGCCCCAGTGCTGCCTTTGTGTCTCCGCTGGGAATTTAAACTCCGTGGGGTTCTGCTCTGAGGAGGAGCTCTGCCCACGCCTCCCCTCCCCCCTTCCCTCCAGCCTTGGAGATGCAGCAAGGGAGATGCTTGTCCATTAATCTCCACGAGTAGCTCAAAGCCATGCGTCCACCACAGGTAGGGCAGGCAGGAACCTGAGAGAACTCTCACTTCATGGTGGGGAGCAGGGTTTTCACCAGACGCTGGGAAATAGAAAAAGACCCTTTTATACTGATATAAAGATGTACTTGTGTGGCTGTTGTTGTTTTGTTGTTTGTGACTACCTGGAGAAAAGCCAGTGCTTACTCTTTCTTCCTGTGAAGTGGAACAGCTCCAAGGCTAGATCTGCTGAACTTAACGTTCTTACCAGCTAAGAGCCAGGCAAGTGTATTTGAGCCACCAACTCGCGAGAGTAAGTTGTTTTCATGGCAGACATGGTTCTTATTTAAAAGTCCATGTGATTTCTGTCACAGAAGCATGATTTCCCCATGGCTGCCTCGGGCTTGTGTGCTAATATAATATGGTTGTTGTGTGCAAGAAAGCCAACTTCTTCAGCCATTAAAACTCCCCCCAGGGCACTTCCTGGTGGGCCAGGGAAGTTAAGAATCCGCCTGCCAGTGCAGGAGACACAGGTTCCATCCCTGGTCCGGGAAGATCCCACATGCCGAGGGCCAGCTAACCCTGTCTGCCATGACTCCTGAGCCCACACACCCTGGAGCCCAGCTCCGCAACAAGAGAAGCCCCCGTAATGAGAAACCCCAACTAGAGAAAGCCCAAGTGCAGCAACGAAGACCCAGCACAGCCAAAATAAATAAATAAATAAGAAATCTAAAAAACTCACCCCAGGATAGACAGATTAGGGGTGTGGGATTACAGACAACTATAGGGCTTCCCTCATAGCTCAGTTGGTAAAGAATCCGCCTGCAATGCAGGAGACCCTGGTTCGATTCTTAGGTCAGGAAGATCCCCTGGAAAAGGAAATAGCAACCCACTCCGGTATTCTGGCCTGGAGAATTCCCATGGACAGCGGAGCCTGGCAGGCTACAGTCCATGGGGTTGCAAGACTCAGACACGACTTAGCGACTAGACCACCACCATATGTAAAATAGGTAAGCAACAGGGATATACTATATCGTGCAGAGAATTATACCCATTACCTTGTCATAACCTATCATGAAGTATAACCTGCCAAAAGGCTGAATCACTCTGCTGTTCACCTGAAACTAACAGAATCTTATAAATCAACCATACTTTGATTAAAAAAAAGAAACCTCAACCCCAGCTGATCACAGTGTAGTAGCTAGCTTGGTACAAAGGAAAATTTGTAGAGAAAAATGTTCATAATATGCACTGTCTCTTAGTATTCCATTTCAGTTGCTTTGAAAGAGAGAATAAGTACAGGACATGCTGCTTGAGATAGGGTTAAGCCTATTTCCTCCGTTTAAAAATGAGTTTAAGCTCTTCTCACCCTCAGGTGGATCAGTAAGAGTTGACAGCCCTGCTCATAATGACCGTTGTTCTTAGAGTCCTTTGAAAGACCTGATTTTATGGCCTGTCACGCTGAAGTTCCAGGGTGATTCACGACAAGGCTCTGTTGTGAGAATAGCTTTTTCTGGTGGGAGACCCGGGGGTGTAAGAATGGGGACCGCTGCCCCAGGGCTGTGTCGTGGGAGGGAGCGCGAGGCCCGCAGAAGAGGCGGGAGAGGTGCCCACGTGACACCGCCTTCCTTAGCTGAGCTGTCCCCTCGCTCGTCCTTCCAGTCCTGCAAGGATAAGCTTCTTAATATACACTCTGAGAGATTTGTTATCCTGCCCTAGTTCTTTTTGAAAAGTATCGGGTGAGCTGGCAGAAGGGAAATAGTGAGGGGTAAACTATTTTCTTCTATATTTTTTAAATGTATTTTTATTTATTTGGCTGTTCCATGTCTTCGATGCAGCATGCAAACTCTTAGTTGCAGCATGTGGAATCTAGTTCCCTGTCTAGGGATCGAACCTGGTCCCCATGCATTGGGAGCTTGGAGTCTTAGCCATGGGACCATCAGGGAAGTCTCTGAGGGGTAAGTCTTCTGAAGAGGTCTTGAAGATCTGCCCATTCTTGGAGCAGGGCCAAGCCCTCCCATAATGCCCCATGGCCTTGGGCCTCGTCCCAGGTGAGATGGTTCGGATCTTACAAGACCACCTTGATTTCGATGCAGCACTAAACACAGGTCCACCAGAGACGAGCATCTTGGCTGAGCTGCGGAGACCACTAGGGAGAGACCCAGAGATGCTGACTTGCACAGCTCCACTTTCCTGACACTCACCTGCAAGCCATCCTCCTTCCAGCTCATTCCAGGCAGGTCCCTGAAGAAGGTTATGGGTTTAGAAGTGAGGGACCTAATTTCCTGACAGTCTGTAAAACCTTCTGGCCACCCATCCACCTGCTATTCACTGATTCAGCAAATAAGCATTGAGGACGTCCCTGCCATATGCCAAGCCCTGTGCTGGATTCTAGGGGATGGCTTCTGCCCTCATGAAAACTATAGTCTAGAAAGGGAGCAGATGATAAATTAGTAAACAAATAATTAACAACACACTGACAGGCTGGTCAGTGCCATGAAGGAAATAAACAGGATAAACAAAGGACCTGTAAAGAGACGAGGCGGGGTCATTCTATAGGGGAAAGACTTCTCTGCACCAGAGACACCTGAGCTGAGACCTCAGGGAGATGAGGAGTAGAGGGAGGGCATCCCAGGCAGAGAGGACACAAAGAGGTAGAAGAGCCTCGGCATGCTCGGGAGCAGAGAGACTGTGGCCAGAGAGGGGGGAGCATGGTTTGGGGGAGTTCAGAGAGGAGGCAGGAACCAGGTTATGCAGGGCCTTGAGGCCACGGTCAGAGTTTGGATTTTGTCCTGAGAGCAAGACAGGCCCCTTGCTACAACGTTATGCAGGAGCGATAATGTAATTAAAGATCACGGTGTCCTTACTGCAGTTCAAAACTGTGAGGCTTGTGTATATGTGCTGCTACAGGAAGAGTCACAAGAGACCCTACGTGAGGAAAAATCCCAAGAAACAGAACATAGTATAAACTATGCCACCGGTGTTTTTTTAAAAGAGAAGATGTAAATGTATATATAGGCTTGCCCGGGTATAAAATATAACCACATTAAGGATACACAAGAAAAGAAGAAGAAAGAGGATCCAAGTTTGAGATGAACTTTTGGGACGAGAACTTGTAACATAGTGTATTTCAAATTGTAGGTCACAACTCAGGAGAGGTTCAGAAATTACCTAAGTGAAGTCACAGATAGCACTTAAAATATCAATTTACATCTTGCATAGTAAGGAGAGCATTTTGTGAAAGTTGTTTTAATTATTTGTGTGTAGATACCTAACGCGTGTACATGTACATAAGTGACATGTACATACATTCATGTATACATGTGTACATGTGTTGGCTTGCACTATAAAATGTTTTAAACTAAGCATTACAGTTGAGAATGTTTGAAAAATATATCTTAAGGATCTTCATGGTGGAAAAGTTGAGAAACGTGACAGTGATTTTTCACTAAGTTTTCTTTACTTCTGTCTTAGTTTCCTCATCAGGCTTCTCTTCCAGATAATCCTCTTCAAATTAAAAAGAAAAAAGTCAAAACCCCCCCAAAAAAAAGATACCCAAGAAGCTGGTGAGGAGTTGCTCCTGGGGTGGGGGAACTGTAGCACAGGGTGAGTGAGGTCCAGGGAGACTTATTCTTTATAATATATGCTTTTGTGTGGTTGAATATCTTACTATGTGCCTGCACTACTTATTCAGCTTTAAAAAAAAAAATGTTTATCTAAATGGTGGTCACCCTGGCCGCCATGTGAAGCGAGGGCGAGCCCAGAAACAGAGGCCTGGCTAGAAGGCTCTGGCTGGGCCGCGATGAGAGACGGTGGTGGCTTCACTCGTGGGCTTGGTGTGGGGATGGAGACAAGCTAGACTCAACATGTTCCACCCAACAGTCGCAAGGAAAGCTGTGTGCATTAGAGGTGGGGACTGGGCCTACCTGACTCTATCTGCCTTATCTTTGTAGAAGGGAGGGTTCTTGAGCTCCTTCCAGGTGCTAAAAGCTTCAGAATTTCCCAAGAATGTTGAGTCCATCACAACGTGGAGGACACGGTTATGGACGTGTATCCCTTTCATATCCTCATGCAACTGTCACAAGTGACCTTTAATGACCATCGAAACACAGTTACACTCCGTTTCTCAGTGGAGCTTGCTTTCTTTGCAGAGAGATGCCAAAGGCCAATACCTGTTTGACCTTCTCTGCCACCACCTGAATCTACTGGAGAAAGACTATTTTGGGATCCGCTTTGTGGACCCTGATAAGCAGCGGGTAAGTCTATATTCAAAGCACGGATCGAGGAGAGGGTTGGTCCGTAAACCTGAGGCACTAACTGTCATTCATGTTCAGAGCTTAGCCTCAGGAGTCAGGGAACCAACAGGACCCTGCAGTTGGACATCATCTCTTTGGATCATATTGTGAGACCTGGAACACCCCGCAACAGAGCTCACCTGGCATGGTCCATCGATTGCTAGACACTGAAATGGCAACCTGGAGAGCTGAAGTTGTTGTTCAGTTGCTCAGTCGTGTCCGACTCTTTGCGACCCCTTGGACTGCAGCACACCAGGCTTCCCTGTCCTTCACTATCTCCCGGAGTTTGCTCAAACTCACGTCCATTGAGTCAGTGATCATCCAACCATCTTGTCCTCTGCCGACCCTTCTCTTCTTGCCCTCAGTCTTTCCCAGCATCAGGGTCTTTTCCAGTGAGTAAGCACTTTGCATCGGGGGCCAAAGTATTGAAGCTTCAGCTTTAGCATCAGTCCTTCCAGGGAATGTTCAGGGTTCATTTCCTTTAGGATTGACTGGTTTAATCTCCTTGCTGTCCAAGGGACTCTCAGAAGTCTTCTCCAGCACCGCAGTTTGAAAGCATCAATTCTTGGTGTTCAGCCTTCTTTATGGTCCAGCTCTCACATCCATACACTACAAATGGAAAAACCATAGCTTTGACTATACAGACCTTTGTCAGCAAAATGACATCTCTGCTTTTTAATATGCATGAGAGCTGAAGAAATTTGCCCAAAGCTGCCCAGTTAGAGACAGAGCGGCTGGGCTGGTGTGGTGGTCCCAGAGCCCAAGTCACAGGCTGAGTCTGTCCTGCCCCTTCCCTGGTAAATGGGCACGCTCACCTTGGTCTGGTTAGGAGGGGCCTCGCCTGAGTGCCACAGCAACCCTCTCCAGGCAGGAGAGAGGTGGAGCCCGACTGACACAGGCTTTTCGGCACTTGCAAATCCTGCAGTTCTTCTTCACCTTCCGAAGACAGTGGCGTGTGAATAAAAAAGGGTAAAATATATCCTGTTCAAGGGTGAAGTGTGTCCTGTCCATTGTTTTTCACTTAGAATGTGTTTGAGGAGAATAAGAGAGTATGTTGAGATTGCTGCTGCTGCTAAGTCGCTTCAGTCATGTCTGACTCTATTGCGACCCCATAGACGGCAGCCCACCAGGCTCCCCCATCCCTGGGATTCTCCAGGCAAGAACACTGGAGTGGGTTGCCATTTCCTTCTCCAGTGCATGAAAGTGAAAAGTGAAAGTGAAGTCACTCAGTCGTGTCCGACTCTTCATGACCCCATGGACTGCAGCCTACCAGGCTCCTCCATCCATGGGATTTTCCAGGCAAGAGTACTGGAGTGGGGTGCCATCACCTTCTCCGATGTTGAGATTACAGAGATTTAATGCCAAAGGAGACAGGGAAAAATAAGGAAAAGGAGAAATAAACTTTGATGGAGTGGCTGCCGTGTGCCGGGCTCCACGCTGGGCACACACACCTAGACCTTTGAGCTGATGGATGTTGAGCACTGAGGTGTTACCATGCATGAAGCTGAGAGCTTCACATAAGTTACTGGATCCTTCCCATGAATGAGATGCATACCAGCAGTTGACCATCCACTCTCCAGACGAATGACAGTCCTCCCGACAGGTTACCTAACTTGCCCAAGGCAAGTGACAAAGCCTGTCTCCTGCTCAGACCTGCCTGATGCCAGAGCCTGTGTGGTTTCTGGGGTTCCCTGCTGAATTCCTGCCCTATGGCCTCTAAAGTGACCTGATTCCATGCCTTTGTTGAGAGTTTAAGCTGAGCAGGGAGGCTTGCATGGGTCCTTGAGCACTGTGAGGAAATGGGCCAGTAGAGAACTGTCCTTCTGTCTCTACTGATCACAGTAGAGATGGAGGAGGCGAGCTCCCCAGCTCCCCCTAGACCTCTTCCCCTGAGCACCAGGGAGGCAGATCCTGGCGCTCACACCCATGCCGTCCCTGCCCACTCTTCAGGGGTCTCTGTAGGGTCTGGGATTCCTCTGGCCACTCTTGGACAATCTGCCCTCACTCCCCATCCCCTTTTGCGCCTCAGGCCCTGGGCTTATCCTGATCTCAGCCTGTCCTTCAAGCCTCTCGAATCTGAAGACGGCACCACACCGGTCCACTCACCCAAATACAGGTGGAAGCTCCCGTCTCTGAACCTTCTTTTTACTCTTCTCCTAACCCTGCCTCCCCAAGCCAGTGTTATCAATTTGCTAGTGATTCTGGGACCTGGATTTAGTCAGACAGCTGCAAAAGGTCACCCTGGCCCTCACCATATTTGGGGGGATGCTCTCAAGATTTTTCTGCCAGACGCTTGAAGTCTCTTAGGCAAGCTTTCCACTGCCTGCCCACCCCTCTGAGTCTCCTCCAGCCTCACTTCTTTCAGGAGTCTCACTCCAGTACCGACTCTCCGCTCCATTGTTGCCAAGAGGAGCAGCCTCTTGCCTTCAGCCTCTCTGCCTTCTGCTGCTCGTGGAGGTCGCTGCACTTAGTTGTGTCGTTGCTGATGTGTCAGTCGCTCAGTCGTGTCCGACTCTCTGCGACCCCATGGACTGTAGTGCGCCAGGCTCCTCTGCCCATGGAATTCTCCAGGCAAGAATACTGGAGTGGATTGCCACGCCCTCCTCCAGGGATTTTCCCAACACAGGGACCAAACACAGGACTCCTGCATTGCAGAGAGGTTCTTTACCATCTGGGCCACCGGGGCAGCCCACTGTCTATCTCCCTCTGTTCATTTTAATCTATGGGTCCAGTGCCCCAGGGCGTTCTGTATTCTGAGCCCCAGACATGCGCTGTGTTCATCTCACCGTCCACAATCCCGGTGTGCTCTGCACAGGCTAGCCTCCTCCGCCTTCCCAGGCACGGCCTGGAACCCCAGCCATTTCCGTACAATTTCATCCCTTGCCTGTCCTTCCCTGGGAAGCCACGCCGCGGTGGGCTGTGTAATGTGAGAAGGACCTCTTAACCACATTGAGTGGCTATAATGAGTTGCCAGCCTCGTGGGAACTCAGATCAGAGGGAAGCAAGAGAGCAAAGTGTCAGCTCAGATTATCCGTGTGGAGCTGATGGGTGAACTGGCTCTTCGTGGGTCCATTAACTGCATGAACCACGGCCCAGCCCAGAAGGTGAGAGCTGGGCACCGAGGGAGGCCAGGATGTGTCTGCACGGCCCCGGCTGCTCTCCTGCCAGAGAGAGGACTCTGCCAAGAGGCCCCACTGTACTGAGCAAGAGCCGCCGGAAAAGAGGGAGGTGAGGACTAGCCCCTCCATCCGTCTTACAGCCGAACCTTGAATGCTGAGCTGGTCACCCAGGGACACAGTGGGAAACAGGCAGAATCTCCTGCCCTCCCAGAGCTTATGATCAGTGCTTTTAAGCTGCTTCCCGATAACCAAGCCCCAAATATCAGCTATTCTAGCTGTCTGCAAATTGTCAAGTTTCCTGATTAGCACAAAAGCAGCAAACATCAATAGTGCATTTTATAAGGCATCCATGTAGAAGTGGGAAAATGATATAGAACCATTTCCTTGCTTCCTTACCCAAACGTAAGTACCTTG
>SJXQ01006997.1:0-49715 GCA_006408695.1 Aepyceros melampus | reverse complement strand
CTCCTGCTCCCTCCCCCTGCCTCCCCTACCCACTTCCCTCTCCTCTCTCCCTCCCCCTTTTCTCTGGAAAGAGGTGAGGAGGCCAGGGCCAACCCCAAAGAAGAGGCTCCTGTCCACGTGTCAGAAACATTAACACATCTTTGTTGAGAGCCTGACTCCCCGCCTTCTAACACCCCGTGTTAGGATCACCTTGTCCACACCTCCCCGGATTAACAGAGAGGATGAGAAGGATTGGTCTAACAACCCAGAGGGCTGCCTGCGAGAGCACGGTAGATACACGGCCTTCTGATTTGATTGAAGGACAAAAATACACGGCTCTCTGGGCCGTTAGGGGGAGGTCTTAACCATAGACTCTTCTAAAGCACATGGCACTGCATAATATAATGTGCCCCCCACTAAAGGCAGCAGAGACCTGGGGGCTCAGGTCCTATTTCTGTTACTTCTGTGTGGCCTTGAGCATAAAATCCTTGACTTCTCTGACCTTCAGGTTCCTTATTTATAAAATGAGGATGGTAATAGGACCTCACAGCTTTGTCGGGAGGATTAACCACCACATGGGTCCTTGTACTTCTTAATGCACCCCCAGGGAGCCTGGCATTCACTGTTCATTGCCAGGTCAATCACATGGCCTGTGGACTCCAGCGGCTCTGCACAGGGCACCAGTCCACTTGGTTCTGGCTTTGCTCCCTTGTTGATGTGATAATCCCCACTCCTCTTCTGTCGCAGCTAGCGTCCTGACACTTAAGCAGCTGAGGCCTGAGAGAGCCAGAGTCAGGCTTCTCTCTAAGTCAGCAGACTTTAAAGACACTGGCAAGAGTGTGAACTCCACCCCTCTCTGCACACATCCATGCCCACCGTCCTCCACAGGGGCCCCCAGCCTCCAGGATCTAATGCCTGGTGATCTGAGGTGGAGCTCAGGTAATAACTACAGAAGTAAAGTGCATAAGAAAGGTGATAGCTTAAATCATCCAGAAACCATCACCCCCCACCCTCCCTGGTCTACGGAAAAATCGTCTTTCATGAACCAGTTCCTGCTGCCAAAAAGGCTGGGGACCGCCGCTCTACTGTTCTCCCCCTGCTCTCCACCTCAGCAGCCCTCCTTCCCTCGGGCACATTTTTTCCAAGCGTTGCCAGGAGTGTGGCTCTCAGGGCGCCTGGGTCTGCTTTGGAGTCTGTGTCCCCGCTCCCTGAGGTGTTCTGGAGAGGCCTGGGCTTAGCTGCATCTAAGTGGGTGCCTGCCCTCGCCTCACTCAATGCCCACAGTACACTCCTGGCTTAGAGCCCTGCACCCCACCTTCCTGCCAGACTAATTTAGCCATCAGTGTGTTTTTTCTGGGCGTTATTGGTCCTAAATTTCACCGCCGTCTCGGCTGTCCCCATAAAGCCGGGCTGAGAGGAGGGATGAAGTAGGGAGTAAAGAACTGTGCTTCAATTTATCTCTTGGATTCTTCCCAGATGATAAATTTAGTTGCCAAATCCTGATTAATCTCTTTTGTCATTTTTTAAAGTAATAAATAGATTTTCTTGTCTGAGCTAGAGACAAGGCAGAGAAAATGGGGATTAGGCACCAGATTTAGCTTTTAACAACGGCTGCAGGTGTTCGAACTGGTTGAAAGATCAAGTGATAGAAGGAGATTGAGTGCAAATGGAGCCCCACCTTCCCAGGAAGCAAACAGCCCCGACACATGTTTGAACAGGTGCTCAAAAAATGTTAATAGATTTTTTAGGCCATTTTTAAAAAATGTTAATAAAGCATATAGGTAATTTATTCCAACGGTGAAAATCACTTGAGCTTAGCTTAGGCTAAGATGGGGTGGCAAACTTTTTCCGGAAGAGGCCAGATAGTAAGTATTTTAGGCTTTGTGGGCCATATGGTCGCTGTCACAACTCTCTGCTCTGCCATTGTGATGCAAAACTAGCCGTAGACAACACATACATGAATGAGCATGGCTGTGTTCCAATCAAAGGTGTTTTTTTTTATCTCACTGGGGACTCTGGTGGCAGGCTCAGTTTGCCAGTCCTGGGCGAAGGAATCAAGAAGACCGAGTTCAAATCCCAGATCACTCTTTAGCTGGATATGTGACAAAGCAAGCAGCAGTGCCTCCGATCATGCCCTCTCCTCGCGTGTGAGACAGGGATAAACCAGTAATCACCGTACAGAGTTGCTGTGCAGATTAAACGAAAGAGCGCACGTTAAACGGCACACAGCCCATCTAAAAGAAGACAGGAAACCTGAGTCAATCACTGGAGGGTCAGCTCCATAGCCGGAGGACTCTGTCTGGTTCTCTGCTGTATTCCTAGCCGTTGTGGCAGTGCCTGGCACACGCTTGTGCTCAGAAATGGGTGGGTGGGTGGGAGGGAGGGAAGGTGAAGGGGCACAGGATGTATACGCTCTCCAAAAGTGAAAGTGAAGTCACTCAGTTGTGTCTGACTCTCTGTGACCCCATGGACTGTAGCCGGCCAGGCTCCTCTGTCCACGGGATATTCCAGGCAAGAATACTGGAGTGGGTTGCCATTTCCTTCTCCAGGGGATCTTCCCAGCCCAGGGAGCGAACCCAGGTCCCCACATTGCAGGCAGACGCCTTACGGTCTGAGCCACCAGGGAAGTAATAGGCTCTCTAGAAGAATATTAAAGGTAATGAAACATGAATCTCTAATTCCAAGGAGCCCACAGTCTAGTATTGGGGAGGAAGATATTCTAAACTTGATCACAGTCAGGGAAGAGAAGGGCAGAAAGTAGAGGAAGCCAGGGGCAGAGAGGAAGACAGGGCCAAAGGGTCTTCTTGAAGAAACTCTTCAGGGGCCACCAGTGCTTTCCAGAGTTCAGAACCTCTAACTGTGGGAATATCTCTGGATTAATCCCTACCCTCCAATGTCAGAAATCACAATGCCAATGCCAGTACCTTGGATGTGCGTGTTCCAGAAACACTCGGGTTTTCCTCTGTCATCTTTTAGGCTCTTGCACATTCTGCCTTTGCATGGTCCTCCATCAGTTTAGGACAGCCTGGCATCTAAACAAAATTGGACATGAGGTAAAGCTCTTTTGAAGCAAAAAAGGAGAGAGGCGAGTTCAACCAAAAACGTGTGGTAAAGAGCAAGCCTTTCTGTCTTAAATCTGATCTAAAGCTGATTTCTCTTTTTTCCAGTGAGAATTTCTCTCTGATGACAAGGAGTTCCCCTGACTTCATTTAGGATCTTTCTCTCCCTAACCATAGCTCACTGGATTACCACAAGGGTAGAAAAAGTATCAGGTAGAAAAAGGTTCTGTCTCCTCAGCGATACAGTGTGGGAATTAGGCTGTGTGACTCCTCCTGTGAGGTTCTGAGCCTGGGGACCCCAACCTGCCTGCTTGTCATGAACAGCTGGTCTGGGCAGCCCAGCAGGCTGACCCCTTGCCTGGCAGCCCAGCGGCCCTGGTTGGCAGTGCCCCCGGCAACGAGACAGTCTTCCTTAGGCCCTTGTGTGGCAGGGGAGAACGTGTCACGGTGTCTTGGGGATAGGTGTAAGGATGCTATGAGTCATGTGGGATGGATTTCATGACCGACAGCACTGAGTCACTGGTTGCCTTCTCAAATGAACAAAACACAAAGCCTGATGGAAGCCGCTGGGGCGGCAAAGGGAGGGGGCACCCCTGTGGACCTCCGTTCCGTGGAGCCTTCATCTGGTTCTTTCTTGAGCCTACCTCTCCTTGTCCTCTGAAGACTGCGGTGTGCTTCTTTAGGATGTTGACTTGCCCCTCCCTGACCCTCCCGTCCTGTGATCACGCCATCACCGGACCGTATTCCCACAGCCTTCCTCTTGAGCTCCCTGTAGCTGTTCTACCTTCAGAAAGCTGAAGGAAGCCTGCTCAGCAGTGGAAAGCCATGTTTCCGTTCCAGCTCACCCGAGGTCCCTGTCATGCATCGATCGTGGTTCTCGCTGTGAGGAGGGTCATGTCCCTCTTGGGGAGCAAATCAGAAGCTCCGGAGGAGCCTTTTCAAACCCAGGACCACTCATACGCAGACTCTCGCATGCTCCCCACCCCCCCCGGGGGATGTTCTCCGCACCACCACATTGAAGATCGCAGCCCAGGGCCTCTGAAACCTCTCTTCAGTCCAGTATGTGCTGTCCCTGAATGGTGGACCCAGACAAGCAGCGGGGAGTGGGTGGAGTGATGCGTGAACTCAGGTCCAGGAAGTGATCCACGAGCAGGAGGCCAAAGGCTTGCTATCACATCCTCCCAAAGCCTGTGGCAGGTGGGGCTGGAGGGGCGAGAGGAAGAGAAGGGCTCAGCCTCTCCCTTCCACACATCTTGTGACATTCCACCATGGGAAGCAGGGTGTAGACAAACTGGATTTGGTGGTGGTGGTGGTTCACTTGCTCACTCGTGTCTGACTCTTGGCGACCCCGTGGACTGGAGCATGCCAGGCTTCCTGGTCCTTCAGTATCTCCCAGAGTTTGCTCAAACTCACATCCATTGAGTCAGTGATGCCATCCAACCATCTCATCCTCCGTCACCCTCCTCTCCTCCTACCCTCAATCTTTCCCAGCATCAAGGTCTTTTGCAGTGAGTCGGCTCTTTACATCAGGTGGCCAAAGTATTGGAGCTTCAGCATCACTCTTTGCAATGAATATTCAGGGTTGATTTGCTAGGGTTGATTCACTGCATGATGTAATTTTCCTTCGGTTTTCCTTGGCAAATATTGGGTCGATTTGGGGTATGGTAGGTGGGAAAAGGCGGGGAATTCTTACTGACTTCCACACTACAGCAGTCACCTTCCTTTTGGTTTGAGGAGAGTGGTCCGCCCTAATGTGGTTAGAAGGATGCTTTTGAATTTCTTAGGGACAGTGCTTCGGAGATTTTAACATATGTCCAGACCCCCTGCGGATCTTATTACAGTGATTCATTAGGTCTCACATGGGCTTGATTCTCCATTTCCACCAAGCTCCCACCTGCTGCTGATACCTCCGTAAGGTGGGCTACCCTTCGGGTAGCAGGGCTTAGAAAACAAGGAAGATTACTCTGTTTCTATTTAATTACTTGAGTCACCAAGCCCCGGGCTCTGAGCCACCTGCTGGTGACCCTCCTCACCCTAGAAGTTGTGCTGTCACTGGTCTGCTTTCTTTCGAGATTTTCACATGATCCGGTGAGCATGGAATCCTCGGTGTTATTCTTTAGCCTGAAAACAGAAGCAATGGAAACCTCGAGTTGTCCAGGAAGAGCCAGATTTCTTTTTGGTTCAAGCTCATGGAATTTAAGGGATTTTTACTATATTCCCAGGGCTTCCCCTGTGGCTCAGCCGGTCTTTGGGTTGGAAAGAGCCCCTGGAGAAGGGAAGGGCTACCCACTCCAGTATTCTGGCCTGGAGAATTCCATGGACTGGATAGTCCATGGGGTTTGCAAAGGGTCGGACATGACTAAATGACTTTCACTTTCCTTTTCACCATATTCTCGTTACTCCTGTAGGGATGCCGTAGTTATTTATGACTAACAAAATGCCACAAAACTTAGCTTAAAATCACAAATATTTCTCATCTCTGAATGTCTGCAGGTCAGGAATTCAGGAGCAGTTTAGCTCGGTGGCTCCAGCTCAGGATCTCTCTTGGGGTTGAAGCCAAGAAGTGGGCTGGGCCTGTGGTCATCTGAAGTCTTGACTGATTCACTTCCACCATGGTGTACTCACATGGCAGAAAGCTTCAGTTCACTTCTAGCTGTTGGCAGGCGGCCTCAATTCCTCACCACATGGACCTTTCTGTAGGACTGCTTAAGTGTCCTCGAGCAGAATGAGTGATCCGAGAGAGAGAGAGAATGAGGAGGAACCTGTAGGGATGTTATGACCTGGTCTCAGATGTCAGACATTACCACTTCTGCTTTATTCTGCTTGTTTGAAGCAAGCCCCCAAGTCCAACCCACACTCAGATGGAGCAAATTAAGCTCTACCTCTGGAAATGCAGAGTATCAGGGAGTTTCTCGACTTTTTTTTGTGTTTTGCCTCACCGCATGGCTTGTGGGATCTTAGTTCCCCAACCAGGGGTTGAACCCGCCCCCTTAGCAGTAAAAGCATGGAGTCCTAACCACTGGACCACCAGGGAATTCCCTGTGGACATGTTTTTAAACCACCACAGATGCCCCCTGGCCAAAGAACTGCTGTGTGGGTGACTCACTTAAGGGCTTGATACCCCTGGCTGCTGCTCTTCTCAGGGGATCTGTGATGCAATGTACATCAGAGACTCCACTCCTTGCAAAGATCTTTCAAACTGGAGCGTCAACAATTCTGTGGTCACAAGGTGCACCCAAGTACTTGTGAGAATATGAAGCAGCCGTAGCACAGCGCCGAGGGAGGAATAACATGGTGATGAAGAGTCGACCTCTGTCTTTAACTTGAATCCTGGCTCTGCCATCTTCCAGTTATGTGCCCGTGAGAAAATCACTGAAGCCTCAGTTTATCTTATAAAAAGGGGACGATAACAGTATCTGTTCTCAGAGTGGTGTGTGCAAATTAGCTGAGAGGCTGCAGTAAAGTGTATAATCCTCGTACTGGCAGATGGTAAGTGCTCAGTACACATCGGCTGCTATGAGTTGTTCTTGAGAGTCAGGTGAGAGCTCCCTGTGGTTGAAGAAATACTAGCCACAGGTTTCTGTCCATCCCTCTTCTTACACCTTATTCAAATTCTGAGAGATCTGGTTGACCTCTGCCCATAACGAGGGCTGTTCCACATGAGGACAGGTGCACCGGCGAGCAGAGGCAGATCCCTGCCATGGGCTCATGCCTTCCCCACATGTCTGCTTATTTGTTTATTGGCGACTTACTTACCTGTCTACCTACCTGCACTGGGTCTTAGTTGCAGCATGCAGGATCTTCGACGTTTGTTATGACATACAGGATTTTTAGTTGCAGCACATGGGATCTGGTGCCCGACCAGGGATCGAACCCGGCCTCCTACATGAGGAGCACCAAGTCTTAGCCACTGACTCACCAGGGAAGCCCCCTGCTTCTGAAGAGACGTCCGCGAGAGTCCGAGGAAGAGGGCGGCTCCGTCAGCCCCTCTCTTATGACGCGGGTTCCTTTGTCGGTGCTGAGACTGGAGTTGGCTCCTTCCAGAGCCCAGCACTGGGCACAGTGCTTTTAACCAGGAGATACCATTTCTGTTTGGAGCTGCAGGAGGAAACTCACGGCTGTTTGGAATTGAACCTCAAAATCAGTTCAGGGCAAAGTGCTTGAAAGAGTCTAGTCCTCAGGGATATGAAAAATGTATTTGTTCTTGGACATGTTTTGAGATTTTTGTTTTAAGGTAGTAAAAGTGTCCTGACAGAGCTTTTGATAGGCTGATATTACATATTTATGTCTTTAAAGCAATCAAAGAAATCCTTTATAGTTCATTCTCTGTTTTCTCTCCAGGTATTTAGTCTTCCTGCAGATCAAAAGGGATCTCTACCACGGCCGCCTCCTCTGTAAAACATCAGATGCTGCCTTGTTAGCAGCTTATATCCTTCAAGGTAATGATTTTTGACAGGATAAATTTGCTTTTCATGCTAAGTACTGATTACATTATTTCAGTTACCATACATAGATGACTACTTCTTGGATATAAACAGTATCTAACTTGAAACAGAGTCCAAGTTAAAGGACTTTGCCTGGACTCTCTTGATCCAAGAAACTCTGACCACTCAGCCTCAAGCTGTCTGTACCTCGGGTCTTTCTGGAAGCCCCTTCAAGTCATTCAGACTCTGTTTGGGCGGGGGAGGGGGGGTATGGAGTGTTTCCCTGCACCCTGGGCTAAGCCTCTGGAGAGTGATCCGAATCTGTTTGTTTTTTCTCTGTCCTTGTGTGCAAATCTCAAAGATGTGAAGCGCCTTGGGATTCTGGTGTCGGTTTCAGAGACTTTCCTGTTCCGATCGCTCAAAGTTGAAAATGTTTCCAAGTTACAAACCCATTTTCTACACACAAATAAGAGTTGGGGCTGTACCCAGCCAATACCCAGACTGGCTTTTTTTTTTTTTTTTTTTTCAAAACAGAGGGAAAGGTATGCACTCTTCGTACATCATCCCTTCTCCTTTCACGAGATGCAGGAGACTCCTCAGTGCCACTTCCTGGGCTTCTCCTAGTCCTTCAGCCTGAAACTGTCACTGGGTTATTTTGGACCATAGCGCTAACATCGTGAAGTTTCTCCCAAAGAAACTGAACTCGTAATCAGAATCTGTGAACTCCAGGAAGCTACTTTGTGAATAGAACCTAAAAAAAAAAAAAATGCTTGCCAATAAGAAACTAAAGTTCTTCCGGCAAGAAAAATGTCACAGCTGCGTTATGAATGTAAAAGTCATTCGATTGCAACTCTGACTTCTGAGACTCCTGTTTTAAAAAAAACATCCAAGCAGGGAGTCTAGAAGGTGCTTGCTAACTTTAAGGGACCCAAAGAGATCCCTTTCATTTTCAAAGGAAAACCTGGTCCCATCTAAGTGAAATTTTAAACTCTAGTCTTTTCTTTAGTTTTACCCTGACGGCCATATTGTAATTTTTTGTTTGTTTTAAAAAAAAGTCACTGATATCCAACACTGATGTTTCCCACTGGAAGCTTTCTAAGTAAAATTATAATAAATGACCCCATGGCTCAAAGTCATTTCAGACATTAAGCCCCAGGAAACCTTAAGTCTCTTTCTAAATGATAGAAATTCCCAAGTAATTTGGAAGATACTATCAGGAGACTAGTGCCACAGAACAATACTCAGTTGTGGAAAAAGGGCCCATTTTTTTTCCTTAATATTACTCCTCACTCAAGACTTCTCACCTGCACTGGCTGTGGTTCTCACTAGGGAAGGAGAAGAGACAAGCGCACAGCGGCCGAACTGCTCAACACCCTTCCTCCTAACGCACACAGCGTTCCCTGTGGAATGCTCCGTGTGAAGGCTGGGCTCTGACCTGGAGACTCACTGTGAGGAGGAGTGTGGGCCCAGTGACCCCCCGAAGCTCACTGATCTGAGGTCTTGGCAGTTAGGGGATGGACTCTATAAATTTTCAGGGGGAGAAAGTCCAGCCCCACCCCCACAGGGAACTGAGAAGTCAGCCTTGGGACCCGATGCTCCTGAACTCTGTGGCACTCTCTGGTTACAGCTAGTCTTCCCACTCTGCAGGCTTCTCCAAGGGGCCTGGCACCTGGTCAGCCCTCAGTGAATAGTTACTCAAATATATTCACTTGATCTGATTTGGACCCAGAGTTGAGTCTGAGTTTGGGTGATGACTCAGTCATCATTTGGCTGTGTCCCTCCTAAAACCCTCAAAACGAGATTTAGATTTCATATGTGACCGAGGCCCGGAAGGCTCTGATCTCCTGATCCAGCTCACAGTTTCCTTTGCTGCCACAAGGAGCTTCGCTCCCTGGCTCTCTCCTCGTGGCTGAATGGATGTGGGCATGGTGCAGGGGTCTGTTCTTTCACAGCAGTTTTACATGTGGTGGCCTCAGAACACAGGCTCAGCTCCACTCTCTCCACGTGGCCTTGAAACCAACACAGCCAATGGACACATGAGGGAAAACAAAGCCAGGCCTGCTCCCGAGGACCTGCCCTCCGCCCCACCCACAGTCGTGCTCAGGATCCACTGTTGGCAAATCTGGTGCAGACTTTGCCCTTTGCTCTGCGTGTTTGTCTCCGGTTGTGTTGCCAGTGACGATTTACCTGTCTCCACAATTGTTTCCTCTGCTTTCCTTTTGCAAGCGGAGATTGGGGATTATGACCCAGGAAAACACCCCGAAGGCTACAGCTCCAAGTTCCAGTTTTTCCCTAAACATTCGGAGAAGCTGGAAAGGAAGATTGCTGAGATTCACAAGACAGAGCTCAGGTGCGTGTCCCTCCGTTCAGGCCAGGCCACTGTCTCCCCCACGGCCCAAGCACACGTGGTCTGCTCCGGTAGACGCAGCCCTCCTCACTCCAGGATGTAACGATGTTCCAATCTCGGTGATCCGCTGCCAGTACAACCCTAAGGCTCCCTCTTCAAGAACAGTGGTGTAGGCTGAGGCTTAAAGGCAAGAGAGATGCTATAGTGTAAGGAAAACAGAAGGATTTGCCTCTGAAAGGTATTTGCTTCACTAAGATAAATGGAGAGAGAGACCGGGATGAGGGCAGGTGGGAGGGAGGTCGGGGGAGGGCAGTAGGGGGATGTGGAGCAGAAGCATGAACTGGGGAAAAGGGAAACATAAAAGAAATAGCAAAAGAGAACAGAGAAAAGAGAGGAGGGGTTAAGAAAATAGCACACCGCCACCCCTGGTCTGTGACTTCCAGGTCAGCAGATAGGACTAGGCAGGGCCAGATGCTCTGGGCGCAGGGAGATTCCCGGTTCGAGGGGTGTGACTTTAACACTGCCTCCCTCGACCCCACACCACTGTACCCAGAGAAGAAGGGGAGATGCAGCCAGCAGCAGGAGGTAACGGTCCTCCTCCCGATTGTCGTAGTTCACCCAGATAGACCCAAGTCCATAAGAATAGTATTAATGCATCCTTTCACCCATATGAAATAGGGTTTTCTACAAAGGTTGATTTTTATTTAAAAAAAAAAAAAAGCAAAGGCTCTACTTTGTATGGCATGCTGGATCAGACGCTCAACTGCTAAAGTGTGAAGAAAAAATGTACATACGATACAGCATATTAATACAGTACAATTTTTAAAAATCTTTTAACATATTTTGTAACTACCTTTTCTGGGGAAGGACAGTGCTCAAGGGGAGGGGGAGAAAAATGTTCCTAATGATAATATTAAGCTTAAACTAGTTCCTAACTGATGCCCTCCCCCTCCAAAAAAAAAAACAACCAAAAAAATCCTTCACCATCACTCAAAAATTTTACCAAGAAATATGTCCTCAAAGCCTCCCTACTTTTATAAACAGACCTCCTGCCCGCTGTGTGTGGCCATATTGGACCCCACCCCGCCTAGAATGGAGACCCCCGTCAGAGGTGGAATCCCAGCCCCTCCCACGGCTCCTCCCACCACTCTTAGCGAATAGCAGCCCCTTGTGGTAAAAGTCAGAATAGACACAGATCATGAGGGCTCATGGCTCATTCAGAGAGACCCGGGGTGTGCTGCGGGTGCCTGGAGGCGCTGCCAGGAAGGGTTTAAGAGATGTCAGAGCAGTGGGGACAGTCTTCCAGAAACCTAACAGAAGTCAGGGGGATCCCCCAGGAAATGATGCCTACTTGGAGGACCCCAGAGGGTTGGGCTGACTCCAGGGGTGAATGGAGCCTACAGAGCCCTGCAGCCTCCAGACGGAACAGAGCCCCCTGGAAGGGGTATCGGTGCTCAATGGCCTCTGGGGCCTGGCTTTCTGCCTGCTGTGCCAGCGTCTTCCGAACACCTTCCCCGTGTCTCGGGTGCACTGGTGGAGGGACACATCTGCATCCCACAGAACCCTCACTGCTCGCACAGGCTCAGCCTCATCTTCATCACATAAGACTGGTCTGCATTTCCTCTCTCCGGCTCTGAGATCCTTGAGGGCCCCGGCTGTGCATCAAATTCTATGGTATGTTTCACACCTGGCCTCCCTAAGGCTGCTGAGGTGTTGATGGATTGCTGCCTCTCCAGAAAGACATGGGCGGGAATCCAGGCCTGCTCCTCCTTGGGTGGGCTTGTCTTCCTGCCCTGCCATAGGACTTGAGGCAGATGAACTTTGAGAGCTGCAGTCCTGTCCAGCAGCCGTCTGAGTTGTTGACTGCACAAACTGCCCGCCCTCTCCTGACCCTGAAGCCCTCCCCCACATCAGTGGAAGGACGTCAGCTTGCCAGGGTGCTGGACACTGAGACCCCGTGTGACCCTGCCTGCCCTGGTCCTGTTCGGAGCTTGTCCACACCTCTGCTGAGGAGCCAGCAGGAAGGGGACGATGCTCAAGGCTCCTTCTTCAGAGGGCTTGGTGCCGGCACTGGTTTCTTTCTTTTTCTGTTTGTTTCCTCTTCATAGTCATCAACTTGTGGGCAGACGGAGCTATTGTGGAGTCTGGGGAGCTCAGCAGCGGCTCTCACTGCCTCTCTTTTCCCCAGTCCCATGTTTCCTTTGGTAAAGGAAGAGGGTTAGGCAACAAGATACACAGGTCCTGTCTTAGTGTCTCAGTCCAGAGCAGATGGCCTGCAGCCAGCCTATAGATGTATTTTTCCTGCCCCCATCATATTTAAAACTGAGAAATGCCACATAAAAATCAGTGTGTCTGAATCCTCTTTAAAAATCACACCTAGCAATGCTGGGCTCTGCTTCCCAACACTACTGTCTTAGAGCTGGAGAGCTGCTTCCCTCTTTAGATGGGGCGGCATCCCAGTTTGCCATAGTCCCCACCACTACCTGTGGTGTTACACTCAGCCCATGTCATTCATCACACTGCCTGCCTCACTCTGAAGACATCTGAGGGTTTGACCCTAGAAAAGGGTCTGTGAAGTCGGTCCCAGGACAGAGCCGGATGCACACCCCATGGAAAAATAGGAGCATGAGAGACCTTGGGCACTTCTCAATTGAGTTCATCTCAGGGAAACCTATAGGAGCAGGAAATCCTGAATCACTTCATTTTCTTTATTCCAGTGGTCAAACACCAGCAACTTCAGAGCTGAACTTTTTAAGGAAAGCGCAGACATTGGAGACGTATGGAGTGGACCCCCACCCGTGTAAGGTAAGGCACCCCTGTGGCTGGAGACTGCACTGATCTTGCCCCCCACCCACCAGAGGATGACAGGCAGGGAGGGACCTCATGCCTGCACCCGGCCCCCCTCCTGGCCTTCAATATTGGGATGATTGGCTTCATTAGTGACAGAAGGCAGAGAAAATGTCTCATTGTGAAAACTCCTCTGGATTCCACGCTGCAGAATCTTGTGCCACATCAGAGCTGAAGCATACAGGCACAGTCTAAATAACAAATCTGAAACCAGGGCCCCTCTTTGGGAGCCGTGGATAATTTGGTGGAACTGAGGAGAGGCGGAATGTGGGAGCCCCGCCCCTCCCAGGGAGTGATCAGCGGCAGCTCAGCGCACGGCCCACCCTTCCCTGACCCGTAATCTAGTTTCTGTCCAGGAGTGGGTTTTATTGACTGTAGAGCACAGTGAGTCTCACTTAATTCCATTATGCGCCTGTGAGGGTGGGACGGGGACCAGCCTGCGAGGCTCTGCCCAGAGAAACCCTCTGTAATTACTCACATGCGTCTGGCACTTGGGAGATGAGCTTGGGCAGCCGCGGACACTGAGGAGAGCGGTGGAGACCGTGGCCCTCTCTCCCTGTCTGTCTGTGGCTGGACCCCTGCACGTCATCTCATTCCAGCTCTGATGCTTCTGGTCTCTGCCTCCCTCCTCAGATCTCTGCCTCTTTCTCTCCACCACCAGAGAGACCCCAGTAAAACTGACTCTTAACATTGACCTCTCGTTCCTAAAAAGTGAGGGGCAGTGTAGGCTTCCAACAAGAAAAAAACAGAACAGAAACCAAAGAAGCCAGAATTACCTTTCTCGAGGCCCCTTGGTGAGGAGATGCTCTTGCATAGGATTAAATGCCGAAACTTCAGTTAACTTTGAGAACATTCTGACACTCAGAAACCTGGCCACCTTCCCAGCTCCATGGTTCCCTGTCCACCAACACAGCCTGCTGACAGATAACCTGTGTTCTTGAGGGCCAACACTGTCAGAAAACACATTCATGACAGTTTATAACCCCCCAAAAAAATGGCATACGGGTATGTGCAAATGAATTAGCAAAGCTTCCTGAATAATGCCTTCTGCACCACCAGCGTAGTTTAACTTGCATCGATTGCTTGGATACCAATGGCAGAGGGCTGCAGAGGACCAAAGAGAGCTTTGGGGTCGACCAGCCTTGGCTTTAGTGCTGGTCTCCTCCTTACTGGGGCCTTCAGAGGCTTCTCTGAGCCTCCCTTGCCTTGTCGGTGTGAAAGCCCTCAGCAGATACCCCTGAGTCACTTCAGGACCTTAGGAGACACCGCTGCCTTCTTTTCTTCTCCGCCACCCTGTGCATGGCTGAATTGGCTCCATGTCTTCTCACAAGACTTTCAGGATGGAGCGATTTCCTCGCCAAGAAGCAAAAGCAGAATTGTCCCGTTTTCCAATGGATTCAAATGAAAACTGGTAATAAAATCAGGTACAACTGCAGGAGAAGACCCTGGAGAAGCACCAAGCTGGGTCTTTCAGGTGTTTCGCACATGACGCGACACACATTAGGCGGTGTCAAGGCCATTTGCATCTTACCATTATCACTTTGAGAGCACATGCTGTCTGACCTGCTTGGTATGTTTTATTGGCAAAATGATTTTTCTCTCTGTCAAGTGTTTCTGCACTAGTGCTTCTGGCTTAGTAATAAACACGTGAGCCTTTTGTTGAGGAAAAAAAAAAGACACAGCTGCCTAAAGATGAATAAGGTCAACCGAAGATGCCAGGTCACCTCTGCATGTGACCCCACATCTGTTCGGTCCCTTTGAGGAGAGGAGGGTCCCTGGGCAGGCCCGTCACCTGGTGGCGTGTAACCTGAGCATGACAACTGAGTGGAATGCGTGAAGGTCTCTCCTGTTGTCTCTGGAGATCTGGAAACCAAGGAGCAGCCCTCTTGGTGTCCAGCCCAAATCCACATGCACCCTGGGAGTGTGGGGCTCCTGGCTCAGCCCTGTCTTTGAGCCTGTCCACCATCAGTCCCAGAGCGTTCATACTAGGCACTGCACGAGGCCCAGTCCCATGTATCCCATCATTTCACCCCCACGGCATCAACTCCAAGAAGAGGGGAGGGAGGAGAGGCTTGTGGCATGCCTTCCCGGGCAGGCCCACTGGAATCCTTTCACATTATTTTCTCATTTAATCTTCATGCCAGCACCAGGGTGTGGATATTATTCTTCCTGATTTATAGACAAGGAGATGAAGGTTCCGGCAGGCCGCAGTGTGCAAGGCCCTGAGTGGCAGAGAAGGAATATAAACTAAGGTCCCTTCCTGTTGTGCATCTCTCAGGAGCAGAAGTGCCCAGGAGACTTCCTCGTGGAGAAGGTGGGAGCAGTCGTCTTGCTGGGCTTCCACTCCTGTGTTCCTGGGCTCCATACTTCTTGCTGGTGCAGGGCCCTGCTGCAGGCCCCACAGCTCATCTCCTTGGGCTCCAGCTCAGGATCTCCTCAGCCCTCCTGGGCAAGGAGAACAGTCTGGGAGCCTTTTACTCTTGCCACTAAGTAGAGTCACTTTGGTGATAGGCTGCCAAGCACTCGCCTTGACGTGGCTACAAGGGGAGCTGAAATAAGCTGGAGCGCTTGGTGTAATAAATACTGATGATTTCTATTAACAGAGAGGCAATTACTGGGCCCTGGGAATCTGGGGCATGCAGCCCTAGGGAGGACAGAAGAAGAATCGTTTCGAAATTAAATGAGAGCAGAACAAGGCTTCGGCTGGGCTCTGTTCTCCTGGACTGATTAAGAAGCTGCTGTTCTTCCTGTCCATGCTGATGGTTTCTTTCTGCCCAGGATGTCCTTGCCTGGCTCTGGGACTAGGAAGAGGAGATCCTACCAACTCTGAGTGGAACAGCCAGAGGGCTGCTCTCTAGCTAGCTGTCTTACACTAATACACAAACCCTGAATTCACAAAAGCTATCCTGAGCTCTCTGCCTTTCCCCTGGCCCCCAGCTCCCGGCAGAAGCCCCCAACAGACCAAGCCTACAGCTGCTGGAGGAGAAAAATGGAGCAAACCGCTGACGGCCCAGCCTTGTGCCTGGCCCCCAGCCTGATACCTCTCCAACATCAGGGGACACCATCTTGCTCCTTTCAGGGAGCCTGAGCCTGGTGCTTTGCCCTGGTCTCCAGACTGTGGCCCCCCTGCCCTACTGAGGTTCATGGACTGGTCGAACCCATCACATGAGCCCCTCCTTATCATGAAGTCTTGAATATGCCATTTATTGAGAGCCGGCACATGCCAGGCACATACACACAGTATCTCATTTCATCTTTACAACTCTAAGAAGACATTCTTGTCTTTTCTTTAAGATAAGAACACTTAGCTTTAAGGGACTGATCTGTCCAGAGTTACTGGCAAGGACGGTACTGGGACTCAAAGCTTCGATGTCTCCGTGTCCTCTTTCAGTTGTCATTCATGGTCTTCCATCTGGAGAGATGGCATTTATTTAGGAACAAAGCGGGACTCACAGCCACCTCTGATCAAGAGAGGACAAAACGGCCTATGAGACTTTTGAAAAATGTAGCAGAAATTGATGAGGTGGTTTTATGCCTGTTCTGTACAGACCAAAAAAGTTGACTTCAGCAGGATCTAGATTAGATCAACCACACAGATGCAAGGTAGTGCCGTGTCCTTGCTCGTAAAGTGGGATCTTTTACTTTCATAATCCAGCTGCGTAGGCTCCTCTCTAAGTAAAGCCACCCCCCATCTTGCACATCGCCCCCTGACCTCAGAGAAGCAGAACAGGAGGGATCCATGCTGACTCGCTTCACCCCCAGGTTGGCCCCTCCTGGCTACCGTGCAGAGAACGTTAGGTTTCCTGCCCAAATGAAAGGCTTGACCAAAGTCGCTTCGGTGGCAAGTTTCTGCCAAGGTTTACGTTTCCGAGCTCATGGCTGGATGCCAAGCCTCTTAGAGGGGGCTGCCTGCTCTCCTTATCGCCACTGTACATTCTTGTGGCCGTGTTTTTTGTTTGTTTAGACTTTTTTTTGGGGGGGGGGGGACATGACTTATGGCTTGGAGGACCTTAGTCCCCCAACCAGGAATCAAACCCATACCTCCTGCAGTGGAGTGCAGTCTTAACTACTGAACCAGCAAGCAAGTACCGTGACTGTGTTTAAGTATGTTGAAACTGGGCGACTCTTACGACTGGCTTAGTGTGAAGGTCCCCCAGCTCCAAGCTTCTTCAGGAATGGGCATCACTGTCGGGAGAGCATGTGCAAGCTTCTTTACTAAGGTTTTTTCTGTTTGTTTTTTTAAGAATAATAGAGACTTAATCCACTCAGGCTGAATTAGTTTCGGTCAGGTCCAGACGAAGAACTGTGTGACCTTGAGCTGCATTAACCACTGAGAATGCTGTGGTCCTGACCCGGTCACCCCCAGGATGTCCTCTGGGGGGTGGCAGACAGCCTATTTCACTGTATTCAGGCGTGGGTCCTGGCAAAGGTGGCCTGGTGTCCCCATTTCCAAGAACCTGTCAGGACTGATTTCCAAAAATCCTTTGCTGGGCAGAGTGATCATCTCAGGGTGAACAGTTGATGACTGATGGATGCAGGTTAGGTCTCATGGTGGGTTCCATATGAACATGTAAATGACTCTGCAAATCCATCCCCTCCCCAAAACACCGTTGGCCTTGTCCTGGCAGTATGTCGTTTAGGCCATCTTCCTAAAATCAGACAGAAATAATATTTCTTTTTTCTTTAATGATTTTCTTTGGCCGTGCTGGGTCTTGGTTCGGCACACGGGATCTTTCATCTTTGCTGCAGTGTGCAAGGTTCTTTAGTTGCGGTTTAGTTACAGTCTATGAACGCTCAGTTATGGCCTGTGGGCTCTAGTTCCCTGACCAGGGATGCAACCTGGGCCTTTGCATTGGGAGCAAGGAGTCTTAGCCACTGGACCACCAGGGAAATCCTGAAAGTAGTATTT
Organism: Aepyceros melampus; assembly: GCA_006408695.1. Classification (NCBI taxonomy): domain Eukaryota; kingdom Metazoa; phylum Chordata; class Mammalia; order Artiodactyla; family Bovidae; genus Aepyceros; species Aepyceros melampus. The sequence continues at coordinate 32,150 of SJXQ01006997.1, read as the reverse complement.
CTTGAAGTATATATGGTGGTCCTCATCTTACAGATGAGGAAACTGAGGCCCAGAGGAGCAAGGAGGTTACGGAGCAAATTAAGAAGCATCGCTGGGGTCTGAAGCTCCTTCCACAGGGATGAGGAGCAGGACAGCTATAGAGCAGGGCTGGTGGTAACTGCTGTGTGGCTGGCAAGACCTGGGTGTTTACTCCACTTGCCAGGTCACTAGTGGCGCAGTCCCAGGGGTGCTGATGCGTCAGCATGGAGGGGACAGGCAGGAAAGATGGCTGAGAAGGGAGCCTGAGGGACAGGGTGCGGCCGTCTGTCACTTCTCTCCCTGTCCTCATCGCCTTCTCTTGTAACTCGTCCTTTCACATACAAACCCCAGGGGCAGGCTCACAAGGAGAACGGCTCGTTAGAGGAAGGAAACCGGGAAGCTTCCAGAGACGGTGTCGCTGTGGCCGCCTGTGTGTGTTCACGCTGGTCCAGGTGTGAGGTTTCATGCTGTATTCCAGTCCCACTCCTCACGTGCAGAGACAAGTAGCAAACCTCCCAGCTGCCTGGCCCCCGCCCAGTGGATGCCAGGTGCCAGGGCCTTGCAGCAGCTCTGTCTGCAGCTGCTGCATCAGAAGCAGTCTGGATAATTGCTCTCTTCAAATGAGAGGGTGGATGGGGTATAGCACAGGTGCTATTATTATTTATTGGAATAAGTAATATTTACTGGCGTTTAATCGGGGTTTCTTAGTGTGTTTGCTCCCTGTTCCTAGTCAGCCAGTCTGGTCAGGAGAGACTGTTTCTAAGTCCAACACATCCTTCACTTGGAGGCCAGCCTGGGGTATCTGTATGGGGCGTGACCAGTGCCAACCAAGGAACCCAGCTCATGGGGGGACCTGCCCTGCCCTTCACTCTGCACCACAGTGACCCTCAGAGGTCTGACTCCTCCAGCCCGCCGTTAGTGCTGGGCCCCCTGGCACACACTGCGTTGTGTGTGGCACTGACGCTCACCCGTTAGCTCCCACCACCAAGCCCTGATGACAGGCGGGGGGAGGCCCAGCCCCACGGCCTCACAGTATCTCCATTCAGGTTATTTTTAAACAGCTTTTTGCTGTGCCCATGGGTTGAATGATGCTGTGTTTGCAGCCAAGTGTTGGGGTCACAACAGAGAGGAAAGGACAGTAACAGCAGCTATATGTTCATTCAGATGTTTGCAAATGTACATTTGGTTTATTCCCTGGGCCCAGTGTTCACACCTGTAACCCTGGCTTGAAAAGACAGTTTTAAGGCAAAACTGTACTTTTTTCTTGAGGCAAGGCCCATGAGGCCCTGCAGAGCCCCCACTGTTCTCAGGACTGATCAGGCTGAAGGTCTGCGCCAGTGAGGCAAAGCTGGAAGGTGGGAGAGGCTAGGAGAGCCCCACAGCCACAGCCCCCGTTTGCACGCATCACACCAGGGGCCTGACTCCGACCCTGTGGCACCATCTGAGTTGCATCTCAGATGAGTGTCCTGCAGTCCCATTCAGTCAGCATCCAGGCATGATTTCTGGCCCCCTGCATACCCTCACTCCCCAGCAGGACAGATGCTCACCTGTGGCCATTATTAGGAAGGAAGCGCCTCTGAGAGAATGTACCCCAGCATCCAGCGTTCTGGGCCCCGTCCCAGCCTCGAAAAGGCCTGGGCCTTCTGGAGCCCGTTTCCCACGGGAGGGAACCAGGACCTACAGCTTCTGCCATACCTCCTCCCCATTCTGCCCAGCAGAGCCTCAAGCCTCGTGTTTACTAGCTGAAAGTGACAGGTGATCTCTTGGTTGGTTCAGGCAACACAGAGCTGGCAGTAACTGTTCCACTTGGCTGGTTGCTTATATTTTCTTCAGCTAACTTTCCTGAGGGAGTCCAGTGTGTAAGGCCGTCATGATACTGATTACTGCTGTTCTCACTCAGAGCTGCTTTCTCAAAATAGAATTCACACATCAAAACAACCCATCCTTTTCAAAGTGTGCAGTTCAATGGTTCTTAGCCCGTTAACAGTTGTGAAACCGTCACAACAATCGAATTTTAGGGCATTTCCGTCATCCAAAGAAACCCTGTACCTCTTAGCTGTCCCTCCCCATCCCCATTTCCCCGCAGCCTCTGGCAATTGGAAACACACTTTTTGTCTGTGGATTTGCCTGGACATATCATATAAATGCAAGCGTATGCCATGTGCTCTTTGATTAACTGGCTTCTTTCACTTAGCACAGTGTTTCCAAGGTTCATCTGTGTTGTTCATTCCTTTTTACTGCCAAATAATATTCCATTGGATGGATGTGCCGCATTTTGTTTATTCACCTGTCAGCTGACGGACACTGAAGTTATTTCCATTTTGCAGCTGCTATGAATAATCCTGCTCTGAACGTTCATGCACAAGTTTCTGTGTGAACGTATGTTTTCAGTTCTCTTGGGTACATGACCTAGGAATGGAATTGCTTGGTAATACTAACTCTACATTTAACAATCTGAAGAACACCCAAACTGCTTTCCAAAGTGACTGGACCATTTTACAATCCCCCCAGCAATGTGTTCTCTGGATATTTGCAACAGCTTTCTAAGACTGGTATTATAATCTACAACTTAAATTAAGGCCACTGAGGCTCAGGAAAGGTAAGAAACTTGCCTGTTACTTTCAAATGCCAAGCTCTTCCCTCTGTGACCAGTTGCCAAGTATTAATGCTATATCCTCAGAGGACAGCTGTGTTCTTCACCCTTTACCTCTATGCCTGCGCCACCCTGATGAGAAATCTTTATGTTACAGGACGTGTCAGGAAATGCTGCGTTTCTGGCCTTCACTCCTTTTGGGTTTGTTGTTCTGCAAGGAAACAAGAGGGTCCACTTCATTAAATGGTGAGTATCTTCATTTCCAAACAGGCTTTTTACCCCTCACCAGCTGGGGAGGGCTGTGGTTCCCATGTCCTTTGTCTGTGAGTGGGCGAGTTCTGGTTCTGAACCCTCTCCTAAGCCTTGCGTCCGTGATGGTAACTGGTGAAGGTAGTGGTCTCTTCTAGGGATCCTATTCTTCCAGAGGGGTGTTCCTGAGAGCCATCAGCCTCTCCAGAGAGAGAAAGGGTGTGGATACCTGGTTCCTGTGTTGGATGAGAGGTCTAGAGCTGGAGCCAGTGTCAGGGAAGCAAAGCTCCCATGAGAACCGAGTCCTTGGGACTGACCTCCACTGGGGGCCATAGCATCTCAGGGAGGGTCACTTCTTACCCACTCTCCTAACAAAGGAGGGCTTGCAGTGACCCCTGGGGCAGACAGAAGTTACCCTGGTGCTCTGCAAAACACCCTCCTCGGACTGAACACCTCAGTGGGCACTGCCTGTGGGAATAGATGCTGCTCTGTCTCCCATCCCCTTTCAGGGCTTAGGGGTCCTCAGCCTCCGGGAGTCACATGCCTCCCCTCTGTCCCCTCCCACTCCCATCTCCAGCAGGCAGGAGCCCCGCTGCAGCTGCATTGACCGCTTCCTCCCTGCCCATCTGCTGGGGTCTGTTCTGCGGCAGGGCTCTGTGAGCTGGAGCCGCAGACTCTGGTTTGTTGATGGACACGTGGCTCTCCAAGAGACTCTTTTTCAGGCACATGCAGACACCATGCAGCCTCATCAGACCATGCTGCACATTCTCCTTGGCCCCTGCGACCCCTGAACCTCCCTTTAGGCTGAGAGGTCTGAGCTGGTCCGCTCCTCAGGGGCTTGGACAAGCAGCTTTCCTTCGCCCAGCAGGGCTAGCCGCAGAAGCCCGCTCCTGGCTCATCCCGTTGACCTTCTTCAGAAGAGCTGGTGGGAAACCCAAGGGCAGAGCTCTCCCTGGCGAGCTTTCTGCTGGGGGTGCTGCAGGCCAGACACCCCCTTTCCAACCCTCATGACTTTTGTGAAGCTTGGAGACACAGTCTCATGAGAGTGCTCGTGAAACTGCTCCCCAGATGTGCCTGACCAGGCCATGTTCCCCAAAAAAAACCCCTTCCCAGGGTGAGCCTGCTGCACTGTGCTAACCGGGGTGCACTCCAACACTCCCGTTTGCCCAACCTTCCCAAGTTGGCCTCACTCACTCACCGCACTCTCTAGGTGAAGATGGTGAAGGTTTGGGGTCTTCTGTCCAACCAGATCTTTTCAGACATTGAGCAGAGTCAGGCACTGCTCTCTTCATGAGGGGCACTTGCCGCGTGGAGCCTCTGGGTGGTCTGATGTTCCCAGAGCACCGGCATCCTGGCCACACTCCGACAAGGCCAGCTGCCACATGAGGCAACTGGTAGGGGGCATTTTCGCTAAGCACGGAGGACTCGCCTGTTCCTGGCGCCGGTGGTCCCTAAAGGAGCCGCACCCTCCAGAAGCCCTACTGCAGCTCCCCAGGCTGCCCCAGGGCCCCTCCCTTCTCTGGCTTCTGTCTCAGCCACTTCTTCAGGAAGGCTCTTCCTCTCTCTCAATGTCAGAGTGACAGATATCAACTTCAATCTGACTCCCAACAGAAAATTTCTACTTTCCCACCTTGCTTGTTGAAGCCGAGATGATCCATTTGCTTGCTTATGTTATCAAGCGATTGATAAGTATGGTATTCTGTACGTGTGCGAGAGGTGGATTGCCTGGGAAGGGAGCCTCACAGGGAAGGAACCCCACGCGGCTCATGTGAGCTTGGAACTGGTGGCCAGAGGTGCAAGCTCTCATCCTGACCCAGCTGTGGCTTCCAGGGAACAAGTGGCCTTCCTCTGCTCCCACGAGTTTTGTCCAGGAGTAAGCCGGGTACACTGTTCTCACCACCTTTCTGCTGCCTTTCTAGGATGTTGAGGAAAGCTCCCTAGAAATCGCAAAGAGGAAGAAGCCAAGTGGAGGCAGATATGCATGGTCAGACCTCCCTGCGGGGGGAGAGGGTAGAAAAATAAAGACTCTGCCCCAGTGAGGTAGGAGGGGGCCTTCGGGTCCACAGGGAAGCTGTCAGGCAGATCAGCGGAAGGGAAGTTGAGGCCTCGGTCGACGCGGAGGCCTGGTCCTCTGGCTCTCAGGGACAACCACCTAAGCTAAGACCCTGGTCTGTTCTTCCACTTTGTAAATGTCACCAAGGCTGAGAGCAGGATGTGGAGGTGAGGTCGAAGCTGTGCCATGTACAGTAACCATGTCACTTCTTCTGATTTGTGTCTGTCCTGCGGGCGATGTACCCCAGTATCCTGTTTGCCTCTTTTACTGCAGCCATTCACTGGGCTGGTGGCTTCAAGGATTTTTCTACACAAACCCCTAAGCCCCTTTCCTGGTCAGTACCCTGCATGACTGTTCCATGTAATCTGTCCTCTCTCTGGTATGTTGCCCTGCCCCCTCCCCGAGATCGTCTGACATTGTCTGCATTAGGCTGCATTCTCCATCCAGTGGCACCGTCACCTGAAAGACTCAGCTCCCTCAGAACCCGGTTGCATTGTTTCTCATTATTTGCTGTATCTTGAACTTTGGCCTCATCAGCTACCTGTGGCATCTTACATTTGACAGTCCCATCTAGATAATGCACCTGTGTTATGAACCAAATCCTGAAATGGCCCAGGACCACTCTACCTAGACTCACTGCCCGTGCAGACGTTTCCCTTTTACAGCCACTGTTGATGAGCCCGAAATCCTCCTATCACCCTATTATGATAGTGTGATTGACCAGAAAACTGTGGATTGAACTGTTTCAGCAACTGTTCTCTAAGGCCCCTGCGCTGCTGTCTTGTTTCGGTTCTAATTTTGGCTAAAACTGTGTCTGTGCCTGGAGCCCCTTCCAGTCGGGGTGGGCTGTGATCTGCGAGACTTAGCTGTGAACAGGCAGCCCACAGCGAGCTGATGGGCGCTCTCTTTGTGCTTCTAGGAATGAGGTGACCAAGCTGAAATTTGAAGGGAAGACCTTTTATTTATATGTAAGTCAGAAAGAGGTGAGTGCTTGTTTCCTTCTCTTCAGGGAGGGCTGGGGCTGAACCAGGTGGTCCACCAAGGTAGAGCTAAGCCCCCTGCAGGCTAAGTCAGGAGCAAGGGCAAGATATGGAGGTAAGGAATGGAGGTGGCTAGGCCCTGGAGCACAGGGACTTCATCAGGGATGCTGGTGACCCCTAAGGTTCCATACCACTAGAAAGTACAAAGAAGATTCTTTTGCTTCCATAAGAAAATTCCAGGAAGATAATAAATGCCCCCCCAAAAGAAGAGAATTCCAGATGAGACTGCCACTTTCTCTGGGGAGGGCTTGTCTTGTTCACGCTAGGCCAGCAGAGACTCACTCCGATGGGACCCGACTGCCAGGTGTGCCCTTGCACACTGACCTGAGCTCTGCCTGTGGGTGCTGAGGCTTCTCTCCCCACCTGAAGCTGGTCCCTGGGAGCGGTAGGGACCTTCAGACAGCCCCAGGGTCAGTGTCCTTGCCCACTTCGCCCTTCACGTCTCCATCCACACTCAGCTGTTCTTATGTGGGATTTTTTGTAGGAAAAGAAAATTATTCTCACATATTTTGCTCCAACTCCAGAAGCCTGCAAGCACCTCTGGAAATGTGGAATCGAGAACCAAGCCTTCTACAAGTGAGTGGATACCTGGGGTGGGGCCTGCCTTGATCAGGGCCAGAGTCAGAGAATCAACTTTTAGAGCAATGATGGACAGGAAACCAAGAAACTGACAAAGGCAAACACGAGATGACAAAGCTGGGCTTCCTTATAAAACCCAGAGTCCTTTCCAGGTGACTATACCAGCTGGAGGGTCAAAGCTGAGGTCTGGGCAAGTGATGTCCTTGGACAGCCGCCCGCCCCCCCGTCCCCTGTGGCAGGGCACTTCTGTGTCTTCCTAGGGGAAGGCTTGGCCAGAGAAAGCCCATGGGAATGCGACTGTAAGCTAGCCCTGTGGAGCCATTCAGAGGCCTGGGCGGCCCAGAATACAACAGCTCCATGAAGGAGCCGGCACAACCCAGAACAGTTTCCTAAGTCTTGGAGAGACTCTGGGGCCCACTCCCCAGTGGGTGCCTGGTGCTGAGCTGGAGTTGATGCCCAGCCCTTCCTGGTGTGTCACTGACAGAGATGTTGCCAGTGACAGGCCAAGTGCCCAGGAGCCCGGCGTTGGGGTAGCTGGAGGGAGCAAGGACTTGTCTGTTACTGAGATACCAGCTTTGGGTCAAAGGCAAGAGCACAGCTTACCAAATGATTTTGTCAAGTTATACTGAGGCTTTGTGCCCAGTTTTAAGAAAGTGGTTCTAAAAGCATCAGGAAGCAAAGAAATAGCCCATCAAGAAACTGGGGTGATGCCAGAAAAAGTATGTTTCGCTAAAACTCTTGGTCTTGTTTTTAAAACAGAATGTAATGATTTATCCCTTAATAAGCTGCATCTTGATCAGAACAACAAAGACAGAATGTGTAGTATTTACCTCCTCTGACAGGCCATAGCTCTCCCTGCCAGGGGAAGGGGGCTGGAGGGGGTTGGGGGCCCCATCTCCCCCACCCCAAGGACTCTGCTGCCTGCTGTGGGCTGTCTCCTCCCTCTTACCAGGGCCCCAGAGGCTGTTCCTTGGGCAGGTTTTCTGAGCTGTGTAATAACTTCTGTGCATTTGACACCAGAATTGGGGGGAGGAACTGAATAGGCAGCCTGAACTCTCACCTGAGTGGGCTTCTTTCTTCTCATGGAAAAGGCACATGGAAGACTTTCATATGGTCCCGTTTCCCTCCTATTCAATCCCTGGCTGTCCAAGGAAAGCCAGGAGAACATCTCAGCATCGTTTTTGGAGGCGTGCCTTTGCTTTTCCCTCTGTGCCGTGGTCTGAACCTGTGACCAAACTGTTTCTGAGTCTTTCATGCCTAGATGTCCATACCCTGACAGCACCCACAGTGGAATCCAGGGCTGCTTGCCACTGTTTCCCACTGACTACTGATGGAGTATGAGAAGCCTGCCTCCTGGCTTCAATCCCCTCGTGCCCAGTCTCTAGCAGGAGCTGCTCTGGCCTCACTCAGCCTCTGTTGTGTGCTCAGATCCCTGCCTTGCATCCGGCCTAGGTTTTACAAGGCGCTGGGTCAGACTCAAGAACGTGCTCAGATAAAAATGTAACTACGTATCTGACACGTATTAAATATTTTGAAGCAAAAAAAAAAAAAAAAAAAGAATGTGCTTATGCAGGAGGGCAGGTAGGCTCAGAGGCTTGTGGAGCCCTGACACAGGTGGGGATGGTGTCCCAGGAACTGCTGTTCCTGGATATAGGGATGCCTCTCTAAATGTTCGCTGACTGCTCAGGACAGAGACTTTGGACCAGATGGGTTCCCAGCTGGGTTAGTACGACATGCACCCAGGACGTGTTGTGGGTGGAGTTGGGTCTTAGGAGATTCAATCTGGGGAGCTCTGCCCAAGCTTCCTTGTCTAAGTGTGGGAGGACTAAAGAGGTCACAGAGGTCACTCAAGAGGATAGGTAGGCTGTCCAGTCTCCACCTCAACTGTCCACAGCCTCGCAGCGGCGTTAATAGGTATTCTGAGAGAGGGCGAATGGGTCTGAGTTCAAATAAATGGTGGAACTTGTACTAAAGTTCAGCTAGTTTCTTCATTTCAGGGCTTTTCAGAAGAGTCTCTAAAGTGATACCACACTGTAGGTTCTCTCCAAGGAGGAGGCAGAATAGGAAGGCAGACTCTCCTCTCTTCTCCACCCAGTTACCCAGATACCCACATGGACTCTCAGATGCTGGGTCTGGAAGGGACTCCTGAGGTTAAGCAGTCCCAACTCCACTCTTTTATAGAGAAGAATGGGAGAGGAAAGAGACACCTGCCCAGGGCACACTGCTAACCAGAGGCCGGGCTGAGATTCAGCAGGTGGCATTCTCTTACTCGGCCAGCCCCTGGCCCTAATGTTTACTCTCTTGGTCCCCCTGGGGAGCCCCAGCCGGCACTCCTCAGGAGCCCGTACACTCCTGATATGGAAGCAGGTTGCAGCCTGCCCACCCCTAGCACTGAGGCCAAGAGTGTGGCCCTCAGGGGCTAAAGGAGAGTCAGAGACAAGCGGGGCTGTGAAGGGCCTTTTCCCAAAGGGTTTCTCAAGTAGCCTTTGGAAGGAGCTGGGGGTGCGCTGCCTTAGGCTGTAAGGCCTTGCAGGCCATCTGTCACACTGGACTTTGCCTTGCTGCAGGCTGGAGAAGTCAAGCCAAGTGCGCACAGTGTCCAGCAGCAATTTATTCTTTAAAGGGAGCCGGTTCCGATACAGGTAAATAGTGACAGTAAGTAACCACTATGGACCTATTTTCAGACCCTTCCCTGGAGCACGGTGGCTCAGTGGTCCTTACCCTTGAGAACAGAGATGCTGGGAACCTCCAGAAAAGCCTATGGTTTCCATCTGGTTCTCCTATCTCCTAACCCTTTGACTGTTTCCTTCTCTGCAGCTGTTTGCCTGTAGGGCTTGACAATATGTATCTTCTCCTCCTGCTCTTATAAAAGCAGCAAATTAAGAACTATAACAGTGATGCCTCTCATTTTTGTCTAAAGATCTTTTTTTGAGGCAATATTTTTGGAACATGCTGGACAACGAAGAATCATTCTTAAATGAGAACGGAAGATCCCAAAGACTCCAGATAGAGAGCTGTCAGGATGCCTTAGGGCTCTTTACCCCCACAAGCAAGCCCTTCTCAGTGGCCTGAACATTGGGATGGGGTAGGCCAAAGAGGCTACTTCCCAGTGCAGCCAGAGTCATCTGAGATCTTAGGAGCGCGTCCTGGAACACTGTCTCACTTCCTGCTGCATGTTTTATTTTACTACTTACAGCGGCCGAGTTGCAAAAGAAGTAATGGAGTCCAGTGCCAAGATCAAGCGGGAGCCGCCAGAAATACACAGGTAGGCCGCCAGGGGCTTACCCCCAGCCAGGTCCCAGATCAGATCTCAGGATCTTAAGTTGAGCGCTGTGAAGATTCTGGCCATGACAGCTCCCCAACCAGGCAGGAGGCTGAAGAGACCAGTCTCGGCCAAAGGCCCGGGGAACAGGCTGACCTTGGTTCCCTGAGCCCTGATGGAGAATGAGGGCAGGTGGGTGAATGCAGCCAAGACAATAGATGGGACCCAGGAGCCTCTTCCTGGCTAATTCTCTTCATCATCCGAAGTCCTCAAATTAGTCACAGACCTCAGAGGACACGCCCAAGCAGCAAGATTTCATGGGTTCTATAAACAATCCATGAAAGGAAGTCTCACACTAGGTCTGAAAGAGTTTCAGGGTCCGTGCTTTATGTGTAAGTGTAAATCAGGCATGTCCGGGAGTCCATCTCCTATAACCTGACGAGACCGAGGAGAAGACGATCGGCTAAAGGGGCTGGGTTGCCGCCAGCCTGACCTCTGCGAACGGGAGAGGTCATTACTCCTGCCTTCACACGGAGCCGCAGCCACCAGCAGCCCCTGTGGGAAGTCAGGGGAGGCTGCACAATCAGCCTTCGGCACATTTTTAGGAGTGCCGCATATCCTGGGCTCAACCCCCGACAGTCCTGCCCAGGGACTGGTGGCACCAATTGCCACACTAAAGAAAGGTTCTGGTGGGTCTGGGATGTTAGGAGGTTGACAGGTTTGAAGTAGTGTCTCTGACTGGGATCCAGGGACTAGAGGCGATAATGATTTTAAAAAACGAAACAACGCAGCCAGGCAAATCTATGTAACTAGAATACAACTAGTCAACTCTATCTGTCTGTGCACCGAGTCGAGAGTTCTCTTTTTCTTTGACCTCAGAGCGGGGATGGTCCCCAGCCGCAGCTGTCCCTCCATAACCCACGGCCCAAGGCTGAGCAGCGTGCCCAGGACCCGCAGGAGAGCTGTTCACATCTCCATCATGGAAGGTGAGCCCGCGCTCTGGAGGTGACCGAGGGCCCCTCCACGTGGCAGGCTTTCACTTGTTTCAGGCCCGGTACCTGGTCTCTGCAGCCTAAAGGATCAAGGCGGGCGAGGCGGTTCACCAGGAAATGAAAACTCTTTGCATGGTCCTGAAGCATTCCAGTAGCTGCCACCACCTTCTCCTTTTGTAGAAATCTGTCCTCTTGGTGGAGGCGGGAAGAAAGACAGTCTCTGTATCTTCACCAAACCAGACACCCCAGTAGCTGAGGCTGATACCCTCCAGTCTCTGGACTGTTAATACTGTGAGGAGACTCTAGGACTCTTGCTCTCAGCTGTGGTCACTGACCCAGGTTGCCCCACAGGCCTGATGCGGGTATAAAGTTGAGTGCTTTCCTTCCTGAAGATGACGTTTTGTAGGGCCTCAGAAGGTCTCGAGGACCAGGACACAGAATATGACTGCTTCATACGTCTCTGTCCTGGAGGCTGGGGAGGGAAGGCCCTCTGCCCTTTCTGTGGGAATGCTGTTTGTTAATGAACATGGAGAATCCCTTAGGTTAGGAAGGACATTGTTCTGCTGCTCCTCTGGGAGGATCCCTGGCTTGTGCTTAGAATTTAATGATGTGTCAGTGACTGTATCACCGAGTATGGCGCAGAACTACAAATAGGCTAGAGGTTAAGAACACTGGCCGGGCAACCACCATCAACTGCCTTAATTATGGGAGTACCATAGTGCTCCATTTGTAAAACTCCATGGGGCTGTGAAGAAGCTGGTGTATGTGCAAGTACTTTTATTACTTTATGATTTTTGGTGGCGCCAGATCTTCCTTGTTGCGTGTGGGCTTTCTCCAGTTGTGGCAGTGCTCGAACTTCTCCGTGTGCTGGTCTCCTGTTGTGGAGCACAGGTTCAGTTGCTTTGAGGCATGTGGGATCTTCCTGGACAAGGGATCGGACCCATGGCCCTTGTGTTGGCAGGCGGATTCTCAAGCACTGGACCATCAGGGAAGTCCCTGTGCAAGTACTTTAAAGAGATGAAGGCACTGACTGGGCAACAGCAAGCACAGTACAAAGAGCCCTGGTCCGGACACAAAGATGAGGTCAGGACAGGAGCTCTGCCGCGCATTTTCTGAGGCAGCTTGCTTAACCTCTCTGAGGCTGTTGACCCCACTGTAGAGCGGGGATGGGTGTTGGGGGTGGGGTGGCCTGCCAAGCATAACTGTGATGCGAGGTATGGATTGCTGAGTTCTGGCTGTCATCAGACACTGCCCCCGGGTTTCCCCTCCTACCTGACTCTTCAGTGGGAACTGAGCCCCGCTCTTATTCTGGGGTGTGCATCTCAGGAAAGTGGCATGTCTTCTTATCTTTTGAGGACACATATCTTCCTCCCCTCTCTGAGGCCCTTCTTGCCATCAGGTCCATCCCAGGACTCCTGCAGGAAGTCGGGACAGCTGTCCTCCCAGAGAGAAGGGCACCCCCAGGGGGAGCTGGCACTAATACAGGTATCACAGGGCAGCCTCGGGCATTACTGCTCCCCAGTATAGGGAAGAATATCAAGAAAACCAGCATTCCCAGAAGAAGGAAGACTGGGGCCATCCAGGTGGGGATAGAAGTCATTGGGAGTAGCTGCAAGCAAGGTTAGCAACACCCTAGGGTTGGGGACAGTGTTCTCAAGCTTCCCCAAGATGAGCAGTGGGGCCGCCTCAGCTCCCAGCCAGCACTGGCTATGCCTTCAGCCTCCTCCCATCCTAGCAGCAGTAAGCTCCTCAATATCCAAAAGTCACCTGAGCTTGCAAAATGGCCAAGGAGGATGCAGAGGGCCGTTAGAGCAGAGAACCCCCTCTCCCCCCAGGGCCAGGGCCTGGCCTCAAAAGCTCAGCCTCAGAACTGGACACCTGGCAGATGACAGCCCAGCAACCTCCGTCCCAGTGCTTCTCCCCAGGCCACCCTGCTCCTCACACCCGGGGCCCATTTAGACCCAGGAGGGAGTAGGCAGCTCAGAACTGCCCCAGCGGGAATAAACTCACAGGCAGAACTGCCTTGGAAAAAAGACAAGACTTTAGCGGTTAAGTCTAAGGGAAATAGATGGGGAAACAGTAGAAACAGTGTCAGACTTTGTTTTTTTGGGCTCCAAAATCACTGCAGATGGTGACTGCAGCCATGAAATTAAAAGGCGCTTACTCCTTGGAAGAAAAGTTATGACCAAACTAGATAGTATATTCAAAAGCAGAGACATTACTTTGCCAACTAAGGTCCATCTAGTCAAGGCTATGGTTTTTCCTGTGGTCATGTATGGATGTGAGAGTTGGACTGTGAAGAAGGCTGACGCTGAAGAATTGATGCTTTGGAACTGTGGTGTTGGAGAAGACTCTTGAGAGTCCCTTGGACTGCAAGGAGATCCAACCAGTCCATTTTGAGGGAGATCAACCCTGGGATTTCTTTGGAAGGAATGATACTAAAACTGAAGCTCCAGTACTTTGGCCACCTTATGAGAAGAGTTGACTCATTGGAGAAGACCCTGATGCTGGGAGGGATTGGGGGCAGAAGGAAAAGGGGACGACCGAGGATGAGATGGCTGGATGGCATCACGGACTCAATGGATGTGAGTCTGAGTGAACTCCGGGAGTTGGTGATGGACAGGGAGGCCTGGCGTACTGCGATTCATGGGGTCGCAAAGAGTCGGACACGATTGCGCGACTGAACTTAGTGGTTAAGTGGCTCTTACCAGGGCGTGCATGTGTGCTCAGTTGCTTCAGTCGTGTCTGACTCTCTGCGACCCTATGGACCATGGCCTGCCAGGCTCCTCTGTCCATGGGGTTCTCCAGGCGAGAATACTGGAGTGGGTTGCCATGTCCTTCTCCAGAGGATCCTCCTGACCCAGGGATCGAACCCGCATCTCTTATGTCTCCTGCATTCGCACTGGTTCTTTACCACCAGCACCACCTGGGAAGCCCAGGAAGTAAATGGCTTCTTAAACAGAGTAGAAGACAGGTATGTGCCGTGTGCTTCGTCACTCAGTGACGTCTGACTCTTTGCAACCCCATGGACTAGCACCCGACCCAGGGATCGAACCCACATCTCATGTTTCCTGCACTGGCAGGCAGATTCTTTACCACTGTGCCACCTAGGAAGTACAGGGGTCAGGAAGCCTAGTGAAATAAAGAGTGGATCATTTCAGGAGGAGAGTTCAGCTGCACCATCTCTGAGGGGAGGTTTTGCGTTTAAAGCCCCTAACATGGCTGATCCCCACTGTCCACCCAACCAGGCAGGCAAGGGTGGGAGGGACGTGATGGGGGCCTCAGAGGAGGGGCACAAACCATCACAACTCCTAGGAAGTTATGGACGTTTAAATGGGTTCATGCTCCATCAGGGGTTGTCCTTCCTGCAATTCCAAACACCATAGAAATTGTTATCACAGAAACCATTTGCCTTTTCCAGGGGAAATAGTGGTTAAGTGGCTCTTACCAGGGCGTGCATGTGTGCTCAGTTGCTTCAGTCGTGTCTGACTCTCTGCGACCCTATGGACCATGGCCTGCCAGGCTCCTCTGTCCATGGGGTTCTCCAGGCGAGAATACTGGAGTGGGTTGCCATGTCCTTCTCCAGAGGATCCTCCTGACCCAGGGATCGAACCCGCATCTCTTATGTCTCCTGCATTCGCACTGGTTCTTTACCACCAGCACCACCTGGGAAGCCCAGGAAGTAAATGGCTTCTTAAACAGAGTAGAAGACAGGTATGTGCCGTGTGCTTCGTCACTCAGTGACGTCTGACTCTTTGCAACCCCATGGACTAGCACCCGACCCAGGGATCGAACCCACATCTCATGTTTCCTGCACTGGCAGGCAGATTCTTTACCACTGTGCCACCTAGGAAGTACAGGGGTCAGGAAGCCTAGTGAAATAAAGAGTGGATCATTTCAGGAGGAGAGTTCAGCTGCACCATCTCTGAGGGGAGGTTTTGCGTTTAAAGCCCCTAACATGGCTGATCCCCACTGTCCACCCAACCAGGCAGGCAAGGGTGGGAGGGACGTGATGGGGGCCTCAGAGGAGGGGCACAAACCATCACAACTCCTAGGAAGTTATGGACGTTTGAAATGGGTTCATGCTCCATCAGGGGTTGTCCTTCCTGCAATTCCAAACACCATAGAAATTGTTATCACAGAAACCATTTGCCTTTTCCAGGGGAAAGCTTTTTCTCCAAAAATGGGGGTAAACTGGAAAAAAGGTAACGTAACATTACCTTTGAACCATGTAATCTCACTGAACTTTAAACAGAAGCCTGCACTGGTTGGCCCTGCCCTCTGCTCTCACGGATGCCAAGATAACACATTAGCACAGGCCTGACCCAGAGAGGTCACTGAGGTATGTCCGTTCCCATCACTCACTGTACCCCCGGGGGCACCAGTCAGCAACCAGACTGCACAGAGCCCAGCGGAGGAGAGGCCCATGTCCAGCTGCAGAGCCCCCTCTCACCCATCAGAGCCTCACACCACAAGGCCCCCTGCCTCTGTGGCTTCACATCCTGGGTTTTCTGGGGCGGTCCTGCTTCCTCTCCCCTCTGGCATCACCCCTACCCTCTCGGTCCCTAACCCTCTGAGAGGCCTGGGCCCTGATAACGGGCCTCAGGGAACCAGCTCTACGGGCTGGGAACACATTACTTTTTATGGGTCTAAGTGCTTCTGACTGAAGCCAGGGCCCTGATAAGCTCGGCCTCTCAGAGCCGCCCTGCTGTCTCCAGCACGGGAGGCACTGTGAAGGGCTGCCGTGGCGTGTGACCGGGGAAGAAGCCTGCGTCCCTGGTGGGCTTTCCATCCGTGCCCCCCGTGCCTCCTCTTCCTGGCCGGTCCCGTGAGGAGACCAGCTGGTTTCCGCGGAAGACAAGCCTGGCTTCCTGGGCCACAATGGGGAAGAGCCTGGTTAAGATTCACACGCGAGTCCGAGTTCAGCTCCGGCTGACTAATCACTGCCTCCGGCCCCTGAGCGTGCGCATCCTGAGGCTGGGGCCCCGGCTTCAGGGGAGGCTCCTGACCGCTGTGCCCCCCAGCCCACTGGGAACCGACTCCAGGCAAGGCAATCAGCTGGAGCGCCTCCAAGGTAAAGAGACCCTCTGTCTTGCTGTGCCGCCCACCTGAGCCATCCCAGAACAACAGGTCTGAGGCGAGTGATGATTTCTACTGACACCTGAAGCTCTGTACAGGACTAACATGGCCTAGGAGTGATGATTTAAGACCACCTTACAGGTGGATCTGAGAGTGGGTGGCCATTCCCTTCTCCAGGGAGCGAACCTGGGTCTCCTGCATTGCAGGTGGAATCTTTACCATCTGAGCGACCAGAGAAGCCTGCTGTTGGGGGAATAGAAGACTAATATTTACTGAATAATTCTGTCTGCCGGACGCTGTCCTTAGGAAAAAACACACGCGTAGCTAGTATCTTGCTTACTGAGAGCACCAACAACTCACGATGATGGGGCTTCTGCAGTCCCTTTGACTGTCTTTCTCATGTCATGGCCTTTGCCTCTCACCTTCCCCAGCAAGCTTAGAGCTGAATTGTAGGCCAAGCTGAGATTGCAGTGAAGTGGCTTCTGGCAGCTAACCTGGTCATATGCTGGAAAATCTGCTATCAGAGCTGTCCTTGTGAGGTGCAAGGGAGAGGAGGTCCCACAGAACAGAGAGCCACAGAAGGTTTGGGAAGGGAGCTGAGCCAGCACCATGCACAGTCAGGGCCTGAAAAGGCTTCTGTTCATCAGGAGCCCACTTCACACTCGCAGGTGTGTTTCTCCGGTTACACGTGCAGTGGAGGCAGAAGGGAGGAACCGAGAGCAGAGGAGCATCGAAGGCGCTGCAACAAGGGACAGGCGCTTAATTTAACTTTATTTCATGACGGTTTCTTGGGCAACTTAAATCTTAGGGAGGTGCAGGCTGTTCACTTAATTCATCCTGGCCCGCTGTTCCGCTCCCCGGAATCCAGCTGGGTGGTCGTTAGCACCGTCGAATAGAAAGATGCTAGGACTCTACCATCGCCTTTGCCAGTAACAACCAACCACATGACTCTGGCAAGTTCTGTAACCTCTTGCCCTCTCTACTTCATGAAGAATGCTGAAAGATGAAAGTGCTTTGAAATGTTTAAAACATTATACAAATTTAAGAGTCTAGAGCGTAGGGACAAGAAATACAGCCAGGACCATGAAGCTTCTGAAAGCAGGAGCTGAGAGCTGTGGCAAGTACACTAATGGTGATGTGATGGGAAGCAGAGGCGGAGAACGGGGGGCTGCCATCTCCCCCACCCACTTGTTCGTTCCTCTGGAGAACCTGTAACTGTGCATATGCTGAGAACGGCTGAAGCAGCCTGGGCAGGCAGGCGGCCTGGCTGCAACTGGCTACCCTACAAGGCAGTTAATGAAGATGAGACACACTGCTTCTGAAAGGTGACTGGCACCTTTTAAAAGAAGCTAACCCTGAGCCAGAAAACTCCCTAAGCAGCCCTGGTTAGGTCAGATCTTTACTACCTGGGAATTGGTTCAGTCTGGGGCAGTCAAGGTCAATTTCAGAGCAACAGCAATGGACAAGCTTCTCTTGATGTGGACCACAAAGGTAGGGAGAGCCACTCCGGCACCACCAGTATGTCCAGGAGTGGGAAATGCAGACACTGAATCTGAAACAAGAAGCCTTTTTCTTGGGAGCACGGTGATAGGGGCCACACTCGGCCAGTCTGAGTCCACATCCTCAGGCCTGGGTGGCGGCTGTCTGGTTGAGGGAAGTAACCAGTTCCTGTTTTCCCTACCAGAGCTTGAGCTCTGGAAAGAGAAACGTTCTGAGAGAATAATGAGTGGTTTTAGGGCCAGAAGACCCTTCTGCTAACAAACGTAAGAGAATTTCCCACTGGTCCTCTTCTCGGAGACCACTCTGTACTCCAGGCTGACAGCTCCCCTGGTTTTACCTATGCTGGACCCGGCTCAATCGAAGGTGAAAACAGAGGGCGAGCACTTAGGAAGAGCAGGTTGGGTTTTCACCCCACTCTAGGTCAGTACAGCTAAAAGTGGAGGCTGAAGAGGCTGACAGTAACTGCAGAAGTCCAAAAGATGAGCTCACGAGTTCAAGAAGCAGTGTATTCGGGTGTCAGGAGGACACTCAGCTCCAGAATAGGTAACTGATGAGGCCCCATTGGGCAAAACAGGCTCCTCTTCATTCCTGCCTCTCAAGACCCTCACCTCTGTGAACCAAGACTCCAGCTCTGGGTCAGAGATAGTTTGCAGTTCTCTTCCAGGTTGGGCTGAGCCAAGACACCAAAGGCAGGAAAGGCAGAATCTGTAATGAATATGGCCAAAACTATAAGCAAAGAGAGGAAAAAAAACAACCAGTGACACCCTGATTCCTGCTGCTTCTCTGGTCCTACTCTTGATGCGCAGGGGTGGCGGCGGCTGGCCACGTGGGGCTGCAGAGGGGCTTCCTAAGACTTCAGCGACCCAACAGAATGGGGCGGCCTCCACCAGACAAAGCGTGCGCTGGTCCTCAGAAGCCTGCTCACTTCCCCTTTGTTTTACAGGCCTCGAGTCCCTTCGGGACAGCGCCCACTCCACCCCGGTACGTGCTTCCTCCCATGGGGACACGTTCCTGCCTCACGTGAGAAGCAGCCGGGCAGACAGCAACGAGCGAGTCGCCGTGATCGCAGACGAGGCTTACAGCCCTGCGGACAGCGTGCTGCCCACCCCTGTGGCCGAGCACAGCCTGGAGCTGATGCTGCTCTCCCGGCAGATCAACGGGGCGACCTGCAGCATCGAGGAGGAGAAGGAGTCTGAGGCCAGCACCCCGACTGCCGCCGAGCTGGAGGCCCTCGGGGGCGAGCTGAGGGCCCTGTGTCAGGGGCATGGCAGGCCGGAAGAGGAACAGGTGAATAAGTTTGTTTTAAGTGTCCTCCGTTTGCTCCTTGTGACCATGGGACTCCTCTTTGTTTTGCTCCTCCTCCTGATCATCCTTACTGAGTCTGACCTTGACATTGCCTTTTTCCGCGATATCCGCCAGACCCCCGAGTTTGAACAATTCCACTATCAATACTTTTGTCCCCTCAGGCGATGGTTTGCCTGCAAAATCCGCTCAGTGGTGAGCCTGCTCATTGACACCTGAGAAGGCATGAATCCTCCCAATAACTAGCCAGGTGGACCAAGGAGCCCGGCTACCCGTTCCCAGCAATGGGGCCCATCGCGGAACCATCGGCACATGTTCCAAGTCCTCCTCTCATGACTCAAAGTCCACAGCCTAGGAGGGTCGTTTCCTAGAAGAAGAAAGGGGATAGGCACGCGCCTTGTCTAAACTAACTGGGAAAACTCATTTCCTTCAGAGGTTCTCTCAAGAAAGGCTCAGCAACTCCGTTTCTCATCCTCCCAATTTGCAGGATAATTTTTGGTTAATTTTGATTTTTCATAGATGTGTATTATTTTGAAGATATCAAAAATAATTTATTTTGTTATTACTGATTCTCACAGTAGTGTCACCCAGCAGACGAGACACTAGTTGAAGACTAGAGGGCTGTCTTCTGTTTACTGCAGGAGCTTCCCTGCTGGGCCCCAGCAGACACATCACTGCAGCCTCAGCGGGGCAGGTCAGGGGCCTGGACAATGGGGACTGTCTAGGTTTTCTTCCCAGACAGAGCTTTTAAAAAAAAAAAAAAAAACCATGTAGAACGATTAAATGGAAAGTTGCTTCTTATGACGGTCTGAGTTGGATTTTCTTTTCCTTTTATTTCTTTCAAATCTGAGCAGAGTGGGCATCTGAAACGACCACTGCTACAGCAGCAGCGGTGGGTAAGTCTGTCCCCTTAGACTAGATCCTAGGAGCATCACCATGAGTTCTGTATAATGAACTTAGACTCCTGTGACTTTTTTCTAAGGACCTCAAGACTTTTCCAGTGCTCCAGAAGCAATAGGTAAATTCAGTGGTGCCAGGGGTGGACAGCACTGTCAGACGTTGGACTAAGTACAGTTAACGGAAACCAGAGCGAAGGTATGAGAGGGACTGCTGAGATCACACAGCAGTACTTATCTTGTACACCCCTCTCCCCCTAGAAAAGACCATTTCAATTTATATTTTAACAAAATATTATTTTCTTATCAATTCACCTTTTGTTTTTACTTTATGGAGTAAGAAAAATAGAGCCTGAACGTAAAAGATCCAAGAAAGAAACTGATCCTGAGAATGAAAAGCTTCAGAAAATAGAATTCCAAGATCAACCAAACAGCCTTGGAAGGAAGGGACCAGGAAAAGAATCTCTTTAAATAAGAGTTCTAACAGATGCCTCCAAAAGAAGGTGAACGTGGCAGAGACCAACACTTAGCTGTAGAAACACTGCCCCCTAGGGTCATCCTCTGCACCAGGAAGACGAAAGCTGTAGGAAAACGCTGGCTGTCCTGGCTGAGAGCCGTGGAAGCAGGCGGAAGTGTTAAGGGTGAGTGTGGGGTCCGCGGCCCAAGCTCCGCAACACTTACAGCCACTCACACACAAGGATTTGTTTTCATCTCAGGGAGAGATTTCCAAGTCACGTGGGGCTGCAGGACGTGGGTAGGGTGGTCCGTGGGCAGATTCCTGGGCGCGCAGAGCAGAGTCGCGTGCAGGTCTGCCTTGCCCTAGTGTGTCCTCTGAGGTGGCAGAACCATACCCATGTACAGAATATAACAGCCACGGAATAAACCAAGTTCCTTTTTGAGGTGGGTATTGCAAAATTTTAAATGCCCTTTTATCTAGATCAAGGGTCGGCAAACAACTTCTGTAAAGTGCCAGGTAGTAAATATTTTTAAATTTTGGTTTTGAAGGCCATACTCTGGCAACTACTCCACTCTGCTGTCTGAGCACAAAAACAGCCACAGGTAATACGTAAAGGAGCAAGGCTCTGTTCCAATAGAATTTTTATTTATAAAAACAGATGGTGAGCTGAATTTGGCCCACAGGCCAGAATTTGCCAACCCCGATCTAGACAACAGAACTGTTCCTTACCAGTGTGTGAGCAGGAGGGCCAGCTCTGCTGTGATTCCTGACAGGTAAAGATCCAGGATCACTTCCCAGTAGAGGCGCTAGGCTGGCTTGTGGAAAGGGTGCTCGACCAACCAACCAGTAAAGAGATGCCTGATGCCACGATGAGCAAGATCAAGTACTGTAATGCTAATACGCAGCCAGAATCGAAGCCTCGAAGAGGAGGGCCTGTCTGATCATTTCCATACCAGCAACAATTTGGGCAGAATTACAAACATCTGTTTTCCAAGTGACAAGACAAAAACTGAGGGAGATCCTGGTAAAGATTAGGGATCACTCAGAACCAGACAGCCACTGCCAATTGTCATCTACACAGGAAAGGCTTTACTAGCAGAGGCCCTGAGTGAAAAGCAGACTCAGAGGACAAGGCTGTCAGGAGACACGGGGCTGGTTTTACCCTGGATATCTACTGTCTTATGCAACATAGCAGATTACCTTTTAGTGTAGTGTTCCTACCTCAGCCTGTGGAATATGGTGTTTCTATGCAGTGAGTGAGAGCCTCGACGCTGACCTTTCGTATTCACATTAACGAAAGATGCAGTATTCCGTATCTTGGTATGTTACTTGTATCTAGAGTTCCAAGGTACAATAGTCCACACCACTTCCAACAGCGGGATTTGCTCTCTGAACAGAAACTTGTGGGCTATTTTTTTCCAGAGCTTATCCCACCTACAAAATACACATAGAAAAGTCTCCTTCGATTTGCTTTTCACATAATGCTTGAATAACAAATCTCCTCTGTTGGTGACTAGTCTTTTTTGCTATCTCCCCCATCATTAAAAGTTGTTCACGTTTTTTAACCTAGTTTTACTGTGTTACACTATGTCTGTTTTCTCTCAAAATTAGTTTGATCTCATTGTAGAAAAAGCAATGGTTTCATAGCTTCATCTATCAGAAGAAATAAAACTCTTACCGAAGAATAGTATACTGCATCTTTAAGCAGTAGAAGGTAAACTCCCTGCAAATGTGAATTTCTTAGTTTCATTAAGAAAATATATATAGTTGTTAACCTTTCGTGTGCCAAAAATTCTAAGTTACGTTTTCCTTCAAAGCAATGTACTTTTTTCTAAATATGCAGTATGTAGTTAGCATAAAATCACTGGTGCCATGAAAATTATTTTTAAACTTAAATAAATATTTAAATATCATAGAAGAGAGTGGACTCTTTTTTTCTTTTTAACTGACAGCCAGTCTCACTTTCTCCTCCTTAAAGTTAACAGCCCACAGATAAAAGGATACCAGTGGGGTTTACACAGCTGACTGCTGTCTGTGACTGAAATTATTTAAAAGAATCACTTTGCTTAGAGTCACCTATTATCTTTATTCCTTCCCCCCTCCCCAGATAAATACTATTAAGAACTTAGGGACAAATGTATACCCATGGCTGATTCATGTTGAGGTTTGATAGAAAACAACAAAATTCTGTATCAGCAATTATCCTTCAATTAAAAAAAAAATTTTTTTTTAAACTTTGAAGCTATAAGTGTGGAATGATTTTAAATATGAATTGGACCTCGTTTCTCTGATGAGGAAAAAAAATATTTCCCCAAGGTTACAGTCTTAGAGCCCAGAGGAGAACCTAGATGGTCCAATTTCTGAACTGGATTAAGCCTGGAGTAAGAAACAGTGTCAGACTTTATTTTGGGGGGCTCCAAAATCACCGCAGATGGTGAGTGCAGCCATGAAATTAAAAGACGCTTACTCCTTGGAAGGAAAGTTATGACCAACCCAGACAGCATATTCAAAAGCAGAGACATTACTTTGCCAACAAAGGTCCATCTAGTCAAGGCTATAGTTTTTCCAGTAGTCATGTATGGATGTGAGACTTGGACTGTGAAGAAAGCTGAGCGCCGAAGAATTGATGCTTTTGAACTGTGGTATTGGAGAAGACTCTTGAGAGTCCCTTGGACTGCAAGGAGATCCAACCAGTCCATTCTACAGGAGATCAGCCCTGGGATTTCTTTGGAAGGAATGATGCTGAAGCTGAAACTCCAGTACTTTGGCCACCTCATGCGAAGAGTTAACTCACTGGAAAAGACTCTGATGCTGGGAGGGATTGGGGGCAGGAGAAGGGGACAACAGAGGATGAGATGGCTGGATGGCATTACTGACTCGATGGATGTGAGTTTGAGTGAACTCCAGGAGTTGGTGATGGACAGGGAGGCCTGGCGTGCTGTGATTCATAGGGTCACAAAGAGTCAGACACAACTGAGCGACTCAACTGAACTGAAGAAAAAGAACAGAAAACACCTCCTATAAAGGGAATAGGATGACCTCACCACCACAGTGACAAACCTCGTACTCACAAGTACTTTCAGCATCCATTCCTTTAACACTATCTCATCTCATTCTGTAACCACTCTATGGCTACAGGCTGGTAATGGTCTTCTAAATTCCATGAGCATAATAGGTGAAACTAAGGTCCACTGTGCTACTTATTACCCAATCTTGTTTTCAATTCTACCTGTCCTCCAACCCTCCATTCTGCCACTAGATCTTCCAAAAGCAGTTACCTCCACATTTTAAGAGATTCCTATTAGCTTTAAAATGATATCCAGTGTCCTGTCCCCAGTGAACTTTTTTTTTTGTTTCTAATTGACAAAAATCTTTGCTTAAAGTGAGCTGAGTGGAAAAAGCCTGAGAACCACTGGATGAGAGTGGTTTCCCATGGCACTACAGATTCACAGCTGCCACCCTTCTTGGATAACTGACGAAGACTCACCTGCGTGCGCATCCTTTCTATTTTTCCTTCCAATTTGATACAGGAGGCACTTCTCTGCCCTCCTCCTCGTCCCCTGTACACTGGCTGAAAATATTTAAATCTTTGAACCACAGCCCTAAAGCTCTCTGCTTTCCTGGAGAAGTGCCTTTGCAAAGTCTTCTCTGTGGAAAGGTAACTCAAAAGCCAGAATACTAAAACAGGTCTTAAGCAATTAAGATTCTATCAGTCCCTAATCATTTGCAGTTTCTCTTAGTCTGACCAAGTCTCCATTCACCCCAAACGAGATCATCTCCTTCCTCCTTAATGTCACATTAAAAAAAAAAAAAAAGTCAGGTATCTCAGAAAATAACACCAGTAGAATTCAAAGCTTACATGGTTATGAGATATCATAAAGGCCAACTAACACAAAAGGTTTATCGGGGAAGGAG
Source organism: Aepyceros melampus (assembly GCA_006408695.1). Classification (NCBI taxonomy): domain Eukaryota; kingdom Metazoa; phylum Chordata; class Mammalia; order Artiodactyla; family Bovidae; genus Aepyceros; species Aepyceros melampus. The sequence continues at coordinate 8,215 of SJXQ01006997.1, read as the reverse complement.
AGAGTGCAAACATAACAGACATAATTACAGAAGCCACATGGCTTTAAGCAAGTCTCTGAGAAAAGTGCCATTCACACAGAGTACAGTGTAAAAGTGCATTTCACAACAGAATACAGTTTAAGAATGTCATAAGGGAGACAACTGTCCTTTATGTGCTTTCTAAACAATTTTGTTTCACTGTAGAGCTTACCATGAAGAAACAAGCCCCCTACTCACTCTCCTTCCTGCACTGCCTCAAAAAGACAGAACTCTTGAATGGATATAAATAGCACAGCTTATGAAGCTACAATGGCAGGAGACCACAGAAGTGAGAAACTAACATTTTCAAGAATGTTCTAACATTTATAGCAGAAGCCAGGCAATTACCACGAAGTATTCAAGGCTTAAATGACAGTACTAATTTGATTAAGAGTAGTTTTCAACATGTTAAGAAAAAGAACAGTTCCCACAGAACCAGCCATGACTAAAAACCTATAAAATTAAGTGGTGTGGAAAAGGAAAGGGAGCCTAAAGTCTTCATTTAACTATTTCCAGAACAGTTTATAACATACCTCAACCTCACACAGGGCTTCCCAGGTGGCGCCAATGCAGGAGACATACGAGGTGCGAGTTCTAGCTCGATCCCTGGGTCAGGATCCCTGGAGGAGAAAATGGCAACCCACTCCAGTATTCTTGCTGAGAGAATCCCCTGGACAGAGGAGCCTGGCAGGCTACAGTCCACGGGGTCACAGAGAGTTGGACAGAATTGAGCAGTCAAGCACACGCACCTGTACAACTTCACATAGCCTTATTTGCATTTCATCAATTAATATTTCCACCTTGCTTATCAATGCCTGTATTCCAGCACCAAGAAAACAGAAACCCTATGCCTTATAAATACCCACAACCTTTTAATAAGCTTCAAAACTTGTTTAGTCTTTAATTACAGAGAAGGAAATTATTTAAGCAAAACGTTGGAGGAACTTTCCTGGTGGTCCAGTGGTTAAGACACTGTGCTCCCAATGCAGGGGTCCAGGTTCAATCCCTGGTCAGGGAACTGGATCCCACATGCTGCAGCTAAAGATCCTGCATACGGTATCGAAGACTGAGGATCCTGCATGCCACACTAAGACATGGCCCAGCCAAATAAATAAATAAATAGTAAAAAAGAAAAGTTATTCAAGGAAATTACAGACATCACTTTATTTCTGTGACATACAATTCTGAAAAAATCGTTATTTCCTCTTAGAAATCAGGCATATTGCTGAAACTATTTAGAACAGTCTTTCAGTAGTCATTTGGCAATGAAGAACAACAGAAGAAGTTGAATCAATAATAACACACAGTAATCTCAGTCACTAATTTAGTAGGGTCCAACAACAGACACATTCAAGTTGCCACAGCTTCTGAACACAAATATTTTTAATGAATAAACGCCAGAAATGGTATTCCATAACACTTTCCCAGGCTACTAAATCTCCTCTGGAGAGTTTAAAAGACGACACATAAAGCTGGCTGGGACCTTCTAGGGTAGGAGCTCTACTTCTTTAAGAGTGACCAACAGTAGCACAGTAATAAAGAAATACACTTTACATCACAAAATACATATGCATGTATACCTACAGCTATGTATGCATATGGAACTAAGTTTCACAAAAGAATATTTGTTCTAATTATGTTTGCTATTCTTTACTATTCGTCTCCTTTTCATTTTTTTAGACACTGGTCATGGTCACTTAACCCACGTCAATAGCTACAACCCAGTGTGGGAAACAGTGGTCTGAAGGTCATCCCACACTAGGTGGTGGGGATTAGTATATCCCAACCCTGTGCCTACAAGCCCTGGGACTCCCTGGCTGTGTCTCAGGAGCCATGGAGAGGAGTGAGGAGAAGGTCAACACAAGGACCCAGGCCCTGCCCAAGTGAACCACAGCTTCTCGGCAATTATCTTGGGATTTCATGTAAGATTTAATTTAGAGGCAAGGGGGGAAAGTGCTCAGTTTAAAAAATTAAGTTTCAAAATCACTCAGATGAGATAACCTTTCAGGATCCCTTCCAGTGTATATAAGTCTAGAAATAAATATGTATTTCAAACTGTAAAATAAAGCACAAATCTATATATGACTATAAAATCAAGGCAACAGAAACAACCAAAACACTGATCACTCGAAGCTTTGTAATTTAGAATGCTGGAATTTCTCAACATTCTGCCTGGTTAAAAGTGCTGAAAGCATCACAGTCTCCCCTCCAACGCCCTCCACATCCTACAGAAACAACCTCCAAGGCTTCTCTCTTCCTAAGAGTACATTCTGCTCATAATTCTTATTTACAAAGCAAGTTTATATTTGCTAAATAGTACATATTACCAAGTAAACAGACTAAGCCACAAGAATTACTAGACTCCTTAGACAAATTAATTTGAACAAATTGGTGTTTCCAAACCCGAAACTCCACAACTTTCTTAATTCATAAAAACATGTACCCTCCCACTGGAATTACCTCCAGCCAAAATATACCGAGTTGGGTGCATAGCATTGATGGAACACACAGAGGCAAGGCATTCCCACCCAGAAAAGAGTGCACCCACTTTCCTGTCTCATGGAAGACCTCCACTCGCCGTGGCTGGGCCATGCTGCCAACTATGACACAGTCTTCCTGCTTAGGGTCCCACACGGCCTGGAATCTGGTCAGCCATCGCCCGGTATTGGTGTTGTGCCTAATGAAAAAACAATTTTTTGAAAGACAGTAAGTGTTAAATAACTCAAAATAGCATGGGCAGAGGGTAAAGAGCACACTGCTCCTAAATGCTGGTTTTCTCTGCCAAGTTTCAAGTTACTGAGTCATCAATGACCTAATCTTGTCCTTCCTACAAGACTGAACCCGGGAGAGAGATGCTATCTGCATTTCTGAATCTCCAGTGCTGAGTACAGTGGTTTGTGCTCAGTGGATGGTCACTGAAATGGCAACATTTTTGTTCAGCTTCCTAACTCAATGCACTCCCCTGCTTTTTTCAGCATATGCAAATATAAGCCCTAGAATAAAGAAATATACAGTCTAAGTTATTGCTGTTTAACAGAATCTATTTCCCATATTTGTATTCCCCTTAATAACCAAACCCTGAAATCATTTTATATAACCTATACAACCGTAAGGTAAAAAGTACTTTGGAGGCTCAAAGAAAAAATCACAAGGGAAATTAGAAGGTATCTGTACACAAATAAAAATACAACTACCAAAATCTATGGGATGCTATGAAAGCAATACTAAGAGGGAAATTTTTAACAGTAAACATCAAAAAAGGAGAAAGGTTTCAAAATCAACAATCTAACTACATCTCAAGGAACTAGAAAAGAAGAATAAAATCAAAACCAAAAGTGAGTAGAAGGAAGGAAATCATAAAGATTAGAGATAAAAGAATTAGAGAATACAAAAACAATAGAAAAAATAAACTAAGAGCTGGTTTTTTTAAGAGAACAAAACTGGCAAGCTAGATTAAGAAAACAGAAAATGCAAATAACTAAAACAAGAAATGAAAGTGGGACATTACAAGTTACAGAAATAAAAAGGATTATAATACTATGATCAACACCAATAAACTGGACAATCCAGAAGAAATGACTACATTCCCAAACACATAAAATTTACCAAGACTGAATCATAAAGAAATAGAAAATCTAACTAGAACTGTAACTAGTAAGGGGATTAAAACAATAACCAAAAACTTCCCATCAAAGAAAGCTCCGGACCAGATGGCTTCACTAAAGATTTCTATGTAACATTTAAGAAAGAATTAACACCAAATGCTCCTCAAACTCTTCCAAAAAACTGAAGAGGAACTCATTCTAACTCATTCTATGAGGCCAACACTTCTAATACCTAAGCCAGACAAAGACCCTACTGGGAGAAAAAAAAAACAAAACAAAAAGCCCTACAGACGAATATTCCTGATGAATACTGGTATAAAATTCTCAACAAAATACCAGCAAAAAAATTCAAATAGCACAGTAAAAGGGTTATACACCATGACCAAGTTGAATTTATACCTGGAATGCAAGGAAGGTTCAAAACACAAAACCCAACTAGTTGACATACCACATAAACAGAATGAAGGACAAAAATCATGAGATCCTCTCAACTGGTATTGAAAAACCATCTGACAAAATTCAATACCCTTTCATGATAAACACTCAACAAACCAGGAACAGACAGAAACCATCTCAACATAATAAAATAGCAGTCATATATTAAAGGCCCACAGCTAACATTATACTCAATGATGAAAGACTGAAAGCTTTTCCTGTAAGATCTGGTAAAAGGCAAGGATGCCTTTCTTGCCATCTGTTCAACATATTTAACACTGGAAATTTGGTAGAATTAGAAAACTGGGTAGGATTAAACACTAGACACACACACACACACACACACAGTTAAAACTAAATCTCAGCAAATTTGCAGGATATAATCAACACACAAAAATCAGTTGCATTTCTACACACTAACAATGACCAATCCAGAAAGGAAAATAAGAAAACAACTCCAGGACTTCCCTGGTGGTCCAGTGGTTAAGAAGCCACCTGCCAATGCAGGGGGCATGTGCTCGATTCCTGTCTGGGAAGATGACACATGCCATGGGGCAACAGAGAATGTGCCCCACAGCTGCTGAGCTTGTGCTCTAGAACCCGTGCTCCTCAACAAGAGAGGCTGCCACAGTAAGAAGCCCATGCACCCCAATGAAGGGTAGCTCTGCTTACCACAACTGGAGAAAGACTGCACACAGCAACAGAAACCCAGCAGAGTCAAAAACAAATAAATATATTTCTTTAAATCCCATTTGTAATAACATCAACAAGAATATTTTGGAATAAATTTAACCAAAGATATGAAAGATATGTACACTGAAAACTACAAAGCATTACTAAAACAAATAAAAGACACAAATAAGACACAAATAAAGACACAAATAAATTGTCTGTGGATTAGAAGACTCAATATTGTTAAAATCTCTGTACTACCCAAAGTACTCGATAGAATTCAACCAATGCAATCAATCCCAAGGGCATGTTTTACAGAAATAGAAAAAAAATCCTAAAATTAATATGAAAGCTCAAGGGATTACAAACAGCCAACATAATCTCTAAAAAGAAGAACAAAGTTGGGGGCTTCATATATCCTGATTTCAAAATATACTACACAAAGCAACAAAAACCATGACAGCGTGGTATTGGTATAGAGATGCTATGGACCAGTGGGACAGAATAGAGAGCCCATAAGGAAACGGTCACGTTCCTGGTCAAATGATACTTAACAGGTGCCAAGACCACAAAATGGGGAAAGGAGAGTCCCTTCAAAAAATGCTTCTGGAAAATCCACATGCAAAAGAATAATATTGGACAGTAACCCTGATGGCTCAGTGGAGAAGAATCTGCCTGCGATGTAGGAGACTGGAGATTGATCCCTGGGTCGGGAAGATCCCCCGGAGGAGAAAATGGCAACCCACTCCAGTATTCTTGCCTGAAAATCCCATGGACAGAGAAGCCTGGTGGGCTACAGTCCATGGGGTCGCAAGAGTCACAGATGACGTAGTGACTAACCCACCATAACCTCACACTATATACTAAGATCAACTCAAGTTGATTAAAGACCTATACCTAAGACTTGGAACTCTTAAAAAAAACATAGAAGAAAACACAGGGGAAAGTTTCAGTACACTGGATTTAGCAATGATTTTTTGGATATAACACCAAAAGTACAGGCAACAAAAGCAAAAATAGACAAATCTATATCATACTTATAAACTGTGCAAAGGAAACAATCAACAGACTGAGAAGGCAACCCACAAAATGGTAGAAAACATTTGAAAATCATATATTTGATAATGCAGAATATGTAAGGAATTTCTGTAAGTCAACAAAAATGATGTAATTCAAAAATAAACAAAAGACCTAAATAGACAATTCTCCAAAGAAGATAGACAAATGGTCAATAAGTATTTGAAAAGATGTTTATCATCACAAGAGTACTGGAGTGGGTTGCCATTGCCTTCTCCACACTAATCATTAGAGAAATGCAAATCAGAACCACAACAATATATTACCTCACAATCATCAGGATAAGTATTGATACATATAAAGAGAAATTAGAACCCTAGTGCGCTCCTGGAATGTAAAATGGTTTGGCAGCTATAGAAAAACAGTATAGAGGTTCCTCAAAAAATTGAAAATAGAATTATCAGATGATCCATTAAAATCTCCTTTCTGGGTATTATCCAAAAGGATTCAAAATAGGATCTTGAAGAGATACTTTTACACCCATTTGTTCACTGTAGCCTTTTTCACAATAGTCAAGAGGTAAGAACAACCCAAATGTCGATCAAGAGGTGAACAGATAAAGAAAATATGGCATATACATACAATGGAATTATTATGCAGCCTTTAAAAAAGAGAGGAGATCCTGTTACATGCTAGAACATAGATGAACATCGAGGACATTATGCTAAGTGAAATAAACCCATCACAAAAAAATACTCTGATTTCACTCATATGAAATACCTAAAGTAGTAAAAATCATAGAAACACAAACTAGACAGATGGCTGCCACAATCTGGAAAAGAGGAAGAGAGGAATTAATGTCTCATGGGCCAGGTTCAGTTTTCAAGATAGAAAATTCTAGAACTCTGTTGCACGACGTGATCACACCTAACGCTACTGAACTGTATACATATAAATAGTTAAGGTGGCTGACTTACTGTTACGTGTTTATAATCACAACTAAAAATAAGGCAAAAAACAATTTAAATATATGTGGGGCTCTTCACTGCTTTCCAAAGCAAAGAACAAAGCACTGCCCTTTTATTCTCTACATCGCAGCACCACCAACAGCCCTTTCTTATTAAAAGATGAACAGTGGAGAACCACGTTTCCCACTGCCATTCGATGACCTTATCTCTGACCCCAGAATCATCACCCTAGATAATTTTTTAAAAATACACACTAGAAGTCAATAAACTAACTAGAGTTAATAAAGTCTGAAAAAGGAAATGAAGAGGGGAAATTCTGTGAAAAAGAAAATAAGCATATTAAATATAGCCTCTATAGACTATAAAACTCATGAAGCAACAGTTAACATATATTGCACACCCTGTTCCCAACTCTATAAATGCTGATAAACAAGTATGTGTAGGAAGTAGACATTGAGTAAAGTTTGAAGTAAAATACATATGTTAAAAGTAGCAGATGCAAAAAGAGGATAACCAAACAAAGAAATAGGAAGATGGGGAAGCTAAGCCCAGAACAAACAGGCACAAATAAAGAGTGCTTCAGCTAGCCTCACGAGCAGGTCAGTCTCAATGTGATAACATGACTAATTCAGTTTTTGAATAAAGTCATTCACCTTAACCAAAAATAACCACTCAGAGGCAAAGAAAAGCTACAGACTAAAAGAGACAGAACCTCTTTGTAGACACAGGCAACCTGGAAGCAAGAACTCTTCTGGATGGGATAGGAACAAGTAACCAGGAACACTGTAACATAAAATCAGACCTAGACATCTCTTTGATAATCAGATGTCTAACATAGATAGAGTGCCTGATGAACTATGGAATGAGGTTTGTGACACTGTACAGGAGACAGGGATCAAGACCATTCCTATGGCAAAGAAATGCAAAACAGCAAAATGCTGTCTGAGGAGGCCTTACAAAGAGCTGTGAAAAGAAGACAGGTGAAAAGGAAAGATACAAACATCTGAATGCAGAGTTCCAAAGAATAGCAAGAAGAGATAAGAAAGCCTTCTTCAGCAATCAACGCAAAGAAATAGAGGAAAACAATAGAATGGGAAAGATCAGAGACCTCTTCAAGAAAATCAGAGATACCAAGGGAACATTTCATGCAAAGATGGGCTCAATAAAGGACAGAAATTGTCTGGACCTAACAGAAGCAGAAGATATTAAGAGGTGGCAAGAATACACAGAAGAACTGTACAAAAAAGATCTTCACGACCCAGATAATCCTGATAATGTGATGACTAATCTAGAGCCAGACATCCTGGAATGTGAAGTCAAGTGGGCCTTAGAAAGCATGACTACCAACAAAGCTAGTGGAGGTGATGGAATTCCAGTTGAGCTGTTTCAAATCCTGAAAGATGATGCTGTGAAAGTGCTGCACTCAATATGCCAGCAAATTTGGAAAACTCAGCAGTGGCCACAGGACTGGAAAAGGTCAGTTTTCATTCCAATTCCAAA
>SJXQ01006996.1:0-10919 GCA_006408695.1 Aepyceros melampus | reverse complement strand
TTTTTATCATAAATGGATGTTGAATTTTGTCAAAGGCTTTCTCTGCATCTATTGAGATAATCATATGGCTTTTATTTTTCAATTTGTTAATGTGGTGTATTACATTGATTGATTTGCAGATATTGAAGAATCCTTGCATCCCTGGGATAAAGCCCACTTGGTCATGGTGTATGATCTTTTTAATGTGTTGTTGGATTCTGATCGCTAGAATTTTGTTAAGGATTTTTGCATCTACGTTCATCAGTGATATTGGCCTGTAGTTTTCTTTTTTTGTGGCATGTTTGTCAGGTTTTGGTATTAGGGTGACAGTGGCCTCATAGAATGTGTTTGGAAGTTTACTGGCCAAAGAACTAAATAGACATTTCTCCAAAGAAGACATACAGATGGCTAACAAACACGTGAAAAGATGCTCAACATCACTCATTATCAGAGAAATGCAAATTAAAACCACAATGAGGTACCATTTCATGCCAGTCAGAATGGCTGCGATCCAAAAGTCTACAAGCAATAAATGTTGGAGAGGGTGTGGAGAAAAGGGAATCCTCTTACACTGTTGGTGGGAATGCAAACTAATAGAGCCACTATGGAGAACAGTGTGGAGATTCCTTTAAAAACTGGAAATAGAACTGCCTCATGACCCAGCAATCCCACTGCTAGGCATACACACTGAGGAAACCAGAAGTGAAAGAGACACGTGTACCCCAATGTTCATCGCAGCACTGTGTATAATAGCCAGGACATGGAAGCAACCTAGATGTCCATCAGCAGATGAATGGATAAGAAAGCTGTGATACATATACACAACAGAGTATTACTCAGCCATCAAAAAGAATACATTTGAATCAGTTCTAATGAGGTGGATGAAACTGGAGCCTATTATACAGAGTGAAGTAAGCCAGAAAGAAAAACACCATATAGTATACTAATGCATATATATGGAATTTAGAAAGATGGTAACGATAACCCTGTATGTGAGACAGCAAAAGAGACACAGATGTATAGAACAGTCTTTTGGAGTTTGTGGGAGAGGGAGAGGGTGGGATGATTTGGGAGAATGGCATTGAAACATGTATAATAACATATATGAAACAAATCGCCAGTCCAGGTTTGATGCATGATACTGGATGGGCTGTGCACTGAGATGACCCAGAGGGATGGTACATGGAGGGAGGAGGGAGGGGGGTTCAGGATGGGGAACACGTGTATACCTGTGGTGGATTCATGTTGATGTATGGCAAGACCAATACAATATTGTAAAGTAATTAACCTCCAATGAAAATAAACAAATTTATATTAAAAAAGGGGGGCTTCTGAGGTATAGAGATGTTCTGTTTCTTCATTTAGGTTTTGGATACATAGCAGTATTTGCCTTTTGAGACTTTATAGAGCTGTATGTTAATGATTTGTGCACACTTCTGTATACAAGTTGTGCTTCCACAAAAATTTTTAAGAATTAGTAATCCCTGGCTTAGGGAACTAAAGATAACTACTCTTGTTATATCACAAGTTGAACAGATCAAATTCTACAATGTGCTCAAATGGAAAAAGAAAAAGAAACCCTGATGAATATGTAGACACAGGAATGAAGAGAGAAAATAGAATATTTAATCTGAGTTGGTATCTTTTAAAAAAATGAGATAAAATCTCCACAACATAAAATCCATTTCTTTATAATTTTTTAAAAATGGAATGTGTGTGATTGTGTGTGTGGCAGGGATGATACTTGTTAGGGGAAAGTGGGAAGGAAAGACAGGTTTCCTAAATCCTTGACTAGCTTTGGCCATGGCCTGCCCTGATGTGACAACCATCTGCTCTGCTTGCTAAGCTAAGGTCTTGTGACCAAACAGGGAAATGTCTCTGCTCCCCCTGAAGTCAGTCCCTTCATTGACTAGTAGGTGACTCTCATCCCCCGAAGCCAGGCTGGACCAAATGATAAAAGTGACTACAGATTTCAGAAATGCCACTGAATCCAGGCTCCACTCTGCTCCCTCTAGTCCAACAACATGCATTCAGCTTCGCCTGTGACTATGTCTGTCCCCAAAGCTTCTTTTCTTCATTAGTAGTCATGAGACAGATCAGGATGACAAGTTCAACAAGGGCTTTAGTCGTCCAGCATGGTAGCTGTCATTTTGCTGTACAGAGTTGTGACATGTTGCACTTCTAGGCTCACTGGGTCAGCTCTTTCTTTGTTCAGCTCCCACTCTAGCACCAGCACCATCTGGAGAGGGAAGCGACCCACAGCTCCTAAATACCTACAGTGGAGCAGAGGCCAAGGATCCCAGAAGAATTTGTCCCTAACAGTACCTGGAAAAAATTAATTGAGTGCCTACTGTATGCTTGGCATGACACTCCCAGGAAGACATCTGAACTTCTCAGACACCAGCAGAAGGCTTGGTACTCAGCTAATGTTCCATGAGCTAGAGCTTTTTAAGGGCAAGAGAAATCTGGATCAGTTACAGTGGGTGACTCATTCTCCCTCTTCCTAGAAGCCTAACCAGCATCAGACTTTATTTTCTTTAAATCAGATTAAATAATAAGAACATGTATATAAAGAGAAGTCTGGAAGTACAACAGCAGAGGTTGTCTTTTGAAAATTTTTTCAACAAACATATTTTTAAAATAAAAACAGTAAAAAAAATTTTTTTTTAAAGAGAAGTAAAGGATAGCTGCATTGCCATTAGGGGAAGAGAGTTAGTAAGAGGGCATGTGCAGACGCAGTAGGGATCTGGGCAGGAGGGTGGGGCTCGGATGTGGAGAAGGGAGTGTGAGCCTTTTCTTTGGCCTCTAGCTGAGGAGCCGTCTCTTTCTGTTCTGGGACACTGCCCCCTGCTCTCTCAGGTCAGACATAAAGATATAACTGGAGACAAACTGCTGCAGTTAGCTCTACCTTGGCAACTTCTCTGATTCTCATAGAACCCTGAGACACACTGGCCAGCAGAGGGTTTGTTGCCATATCTGGGTCCAGGGTAACCTGGCTAGCTCAGCACCAAGTTGATATGATTTTATCTCCTGGTTTGACAGGCTGTGTCTGTGAAAATTGCCCTAAAAGGTTAGCTCCTTGAAGATTCTCCTCCTTAGTCCCTGAAGCTCAGGATTCATCTTACTTTTAATAAGATGACTTCCCTGGTGGCTCAGACGGTAAAGCGTCTGCCTGCAATGCGGGAGACCCGGGTTCATTCCTGGGTTGGGAAGATCCTCTGGAGAAGGAAATGGCAATCCACTCCAGTACTCTTGCCTAGAAAATCCCATGGACAGAGGAGCCTGAGAGGCTACAGTCCATGGGGTCGCAAAGAGTCGGACACGACTGAGTGACTTCACTTCACTTCACTTCACTTTAATAAGATAGCCACTGCCATGATATATCATCAAGATAACTCTAGACTGGAGATAGTCCTTAGCCGTGGTAGCCTCTCTCCCCTTTCCTAAGGCTTTTCATTTTCTGCCAAGTGGATGCTGACTCTGGCCCTTCACATCTGGCCTGGTGCTCAGCATACACTGTTAAGTTTGCCTTTTGTCACACTGAGCATGCCTTCTGCAACCACGCTGGGGCACACATTCTCCCATATTTGGGAGTAAGCCGGAGACTTGGCGGCATGTGGGTTTCTGTTTAAAATTCCAAAGCCAGCGGGGCGTATATTATCCACTTCCTCAGATCCAACATGCTGTAAAGCATGAGTCAGAGTCGGATAAGCTTCTTCCCAGGGGAAGTTGTGTCAGTTGGTTAGTGAATGCAATTAAACAAGGATAATGTTCACTGGCATTAGCTGCAGATTAATGCAGAGAAAAACAAAATCTCCATCTCGAGTTTACAATATTCCTGCCAAGATAAGACAACTTTCCCAAGTGTCAACTGATCAGAGAAGGCACAATCCAACCTTCACGAAATTTGAGAGGTACAGGAAGACCCTTCCATCAACACTCCCCTCCCACATAAATAAATAGTGCAGAAATGAGGACCTCTATGGGGAGAGATTATATTCTGATTACTTTTAAGGTATATTTGTGAGTGGGGTTACATGTTAGCAAATATCCATGAGGGTTATTTTATCTGATTTAATCAATCATCGCTGAGGGCCAGGTGGTTGAAAGCAGACTCTGGGGAAATGGAACACGGGATAGATAAGATTTCATAAGCACTGGGGATAACGTCCAGTTTATTGTGCTTTGCATACCAATGGGCGCTTTGGGAGGTTCCTCCAGAAGCCAGGAAGCAACTAAGGCCCTGAGCTTCAGAAGGGCTGAGTGGGTAAGGGTACCAAAAAGGAAGTTAGGAAATGAGGGGTGGGTCTAGACAGCATTGGAAACCATGATTTTCATAGCATATTTTAGCCTAGACAAGCCCTTTTCTCAATCATGGAAGCCATAAAATAGAAAGATGATTCTAGAAAGGCTGCTGGAAGTCACTTAGTCCAACTCCTCTTTGGAGAAGAGCAAACTGAGGTCTAATCTGAGAGGTTGATTAATTTGCCCAAGTTTCAATCCCTGGGTTGGGAAGATCCCCTGGAGAAGGGAAAGGCTACCCACTCCAGTATTCTGGCCTGGAGAATTACAGTCCATGGGGTTGCAAAGAGTCAGACATGACTGAGTGACTTTCACTTTCACCCAGCAGGTTAGTGGCATAGTTGAGACTTAAGTCTCCTCGTTTTGTCTTCCCAGGGATGACAAGAGCCAATACTCAGGTTGCTCTCACTGGCCCATATCTACAAATATCTGTCCTGCCTTTTCAAATATAACCTCTACCCAGGGTGTAAAAAGCAATGCTAAAACATTGCTTCATAGTGGCAGTAGTCTTCTGGCACTCAGGTCCCTCCTGACATAAATTAGCAATTTCAAAATGCATTTTTTTCTTAACTCCACTAAAAAGTATGCTAAATTTCACATGTTAGTTGCTCAATCGTGTCCAACTCTTTGCGACCCCATGGACTTGTAGTCTACCAGGCTTCTCTGTTCATGGGATTCTCCAGGCAAGAATACTGGAGTTGGCAGCCATTCCCTTCTCCATGGAGTCTTCCTGACCCAGGGATTGAACCTTGGTCTCCTGCATTGCAGGCAGATTCTTTACGGTCTGAGCCGTGAGAGAAGCCCAAATTTCATATAACTGAGATTTAAAACATTGCTAACTGGAATAACTTCTGGAAATGAAGAAAAAGGAATTTGTGAATGGTCTTTTAACTCTCTGATGAAGTATTCTCACCCTCACGCCACTCCCAGCTTCCACCGAAAAAAGCATTTAGAAATACACTTTTTTTTTTTTTTTTTTTGGCATTTCTCTGTGTTTTAGTGTTTTCAAGTACCCCTTCTGAGTCAGGTCAAAGCATGGTGTTTTTCTTAAAAGTGAGATTGTATTCTTTCTGCCCAAAGAGGATTGAAGACTTTTCCAAATAAGGAAGTTTTGCTGGAGTGTGTGTGGCCCAGGCAGCCGCAGTTGTTGGAGTCTTAACTTAGTCAAATACAGTAGCTCCACTAAGCCGGAAAGCACTTAGGGACTCATTAGCACTACTGCACAGCTGAGCCAATGGGGGCTGGGGGTGTTGCCAGCAAGTGGTTGTGGCAGGGACACAAAAAAGATTTGCAGAGAAGGCAAAGTTTGGTTTGGGCACAGCCCTGCTCTCCTCACTCCCTCTTTTCCAGCCCACAAGTCCTGCTGTGTCTACCTTTTATTCAGAATAGAAAGAGGATGCTCCTATTTTTTTGGAATCAGATAGATCCAAGTTTAAAATCCTAGCTCCTCACACAGAATCTTTGTGACCTTATAAATTTGCTCAACTTTTCTTTAAAAGCAAAAATAATGGTGCTTATCTTACAGAGTTGTTATGAGGAGTAAATAAATAAGCATAATGTGTATAGTATGTTCACAATTCCCCTTTTTAGGTTGCAAAATTATAGTTGACCCTTGAGCAACTCAGAGGTTAGGGTCACTGACCCTCCACGCAGTCAAAAATCTGGGTATAGCTCTCTGTGTATGCGGTTCCTCTGTATCCTCAGTGTCCCATTCTTGTATTCAACCAATCACAGATCCTATATTAGTGTAGTTTTTACTATTGAAAAAAGTCTGTGAATAAGAGGACCTGTGCACCTCAAACCATGTTGTTCAGGGATCAACTGTCCTCCTTTTCCATCCCTTCTCTTATACCTCCTCTACTATGAGAAACACCTTAGTTTGACTTAGTACTTAACTAGGGATTAGGATGGAGAAGGCAATGGCACCCCACTCCAGTACTCGTGCCTGGAAAATCCCATGGCAGAGGAGCCTGGTAGGCTGCAGTCCATGGGGTCGCAAAGTGTCGAACATGACTGAGCGACTTCACTTTCACCTTTCACTTTCATGCATTGAAGAAGGAAATGGCAACCCACGCCAGTGTTCTTGCCTGAAGAATCCCAGGACGGCAGAGCCTGGTGGGCTGACATCTATGGGGTCGCACAGAGTCAGACACAACTGAAGCGACTTAGTAGTAGTAGTAGTAGTAGTAGTAGTAGTAAGGTGTGAGTGACTACAGTGAAAATGTATTAGCCCATATGAACTTCTATAACCAGAGATGTTATTGTAAATGCGATGAAGAATTCCCTTGCAACACTGGGGACATTTAATTTTGCAATGCCCTTAATTTATACCAGTACGCCTTGTCCACCTGCCATGAAGCCTAGTCAACCTCTTAAGGTTAGAAGAAGCAAGTGCTCCATGAGAGTCTATAGTATTCTGGAAATCTGATAAATAAAATCATTCTTTCTTTTTTTCTAGACAGAGGAATGCTAATCATCTTATTTAAAGAACTTTTAAAAAACACATAATCTTTTAGATTGGTAAATCCAGACCATTCCAGAGTGAGTATCTTTGACAGAAGTTTCTTACCTGAACAGCAAAGACCTGTTCCCAATTCCATACCCAAATGGAAAAAATATTAGCCCCAGACCAAGTAGCTCTTAAGACAGTCTTGATGTAAAATGGTACACTTTGTAAAACAGTCTGCCAGTTTCTCAAAAGGTTAAACACAGAGACGCCATATGACCCAATAATTCCATTCCTAGGTATATACCCAAGAAAAATAAAAACATATGTTCACACAAAAACTTGCATGTGAATGTTCACAGCAGCATTATTCACCATAGCTGCTGCTGCTGCTAAGTCACTTCAGTCATGTCCGACTCGGTGCGACCCCATAGACGGCAGCCCACCAGGCTCCCCCGTCCCTGGGATTCTCCAGGCAAGAACACTGGAGTGGGTTGCCATTTCCTTCTCCAATGCATGAAAGTGAAAAGTGAAAGGAAGTCGCTCAGTCATGTCTGACTCAGCGATCCCATGGACTGCAGTAGAAACAATCCAAACGCCCATCAACTGATGAATGGATAAACAAAATGTGGTACATCTGTACAATGGAATATTATTCAGACTTAAAAGGGAATGAAGTACTGATATATACTACAATATGATGGATGGTCCTCAAAAACATTATGCTAAGTGGAAGAAGTCTGACACAAAAGACCACATACCATATGATGCCATTTGTAAGAAATTTCTAGAATAGGTAAATCCATAGAGACAGAAAATAGATTAGTGGTTGCCTTAGAGCTGGGGCAAAAACAGGATTACTATTAATTGGCATGGAGTTTCTATGTGGGGTGATGAGAATGTTCTAAAATTGGTGTGGTAGTGGTTGCACAACTCTGTGAATAAAGTAAAAACCACTGACTTGTACTCTTTAAATGAGTGAATTGTATAGCATATAAATGCTCAGTTGCTACGTTGTAACATTTCTTTGTGACCCCATAGACTGTAGCCCACCAGGCTCCTCTGTTCCTGAGATTTTCCAGGTAAGAACACTGGAGTGGGTTGCCATTTCCTTCTTCAAAGCATATAAACTGTAACTCAATAAAGCTGTTATACACACACACACACACACACACACACACACACAAAGATAGCACAGTACTTGTTACCTTGTAGGTACTTCCAGATTGGTTGGTTAAAAGGCTACAGGTCTCCTAAACTCTAGAAAATGAACCTGGTGTCCTGTCTGGAGATCCTAGTGAGTGACCTCTTATGAGTCTGAGCATGGATGGGAGGAACAGGATGAAGACCTCACAGGTTCTGCGTTCTGTATGTCTAGTCTTCTGGCTGGAAACATGTATACAACAGTAGAAAATAGGCCAGAAAATAGCTTCTAGTATTGCTACTGCTTTTTCTTAAAAATCTAATTTCTCTGTAAGCCCTATAAATAGAATAAGCCTTATTAGAGGCATATTATTATTTAAGATTGAAGTCACTAGAGAAATCATATGATTACTAATCCACAGGCAACGAATTAAAATGGAACACTCAAATCAGCTATAGGGAGATGAGAAAGGATCTTTGGCAAGATGCTAGATTATTAACAGAGTTCTTTTGCATTAAAACAAAAAGCCTTAGGGGTCAGCAAAAGTAATTGTAATTGCTTTGTTTCAAAGATTCAGGTGATTGATGGAATAATAAAGGTAATTTTTGTAGAGTAGGAAATTTAATAGTATGTGTTTCAGGATCAATTTTGGTAAAAATGGCACCCCATCTTTATGAATTTTTATTGTTTTGCCCAAGAAATTCTCCCTCTTTGATTTGTAAAATAGAAAAGAGTAACTAATGCACAGTTCAGACCTTATGTCATTAGTCTCCATTTCCTCAGTGAATCTAAAATGCAGATACCAAGTAAGCAGTATCAAATCTCTGTTTTTCAGCTTGAAACATGATTTAGTGATATGCGTGTATTTAAATTAGTAAACACACAAAGTTAAGATTGACTTCACACATTTTAAAATTGCTTTTAATACTTCAAATGCAATGCATGGTCATATTAAAAGTATAAAACTGCAGCAGCTTGCACATTGTTAATAATAATTGCCAACAATGAACACATATTTACTCTAAGCCCAGCACTAGGTTTAGAGTTAGCTACTTTAATCCTCACAACCATCTACGAGGCATATTTTCCTCCATTTTCAGACAAAGAAACTAAAGAGAGGTTAAGTAACTTGTTGAAGGTCACACATCTTCCAAGTGGTAAAAATCATGATTTTAAACCAGGCAATTATATACTTCAGTATCTAAGCTAAGTTCCTTTATACATTGAGTGAAGTTCTTATTAACTTCTCCAATCCTCTTCCTCTAAATTAACTATTATTTGGAGTTTATCATATATTAGAAAGATGAAAGTTAATAACTAGAAAATAACCTTTAGCTTTCTCATTCAAATCCAGGTATATAGATCTAGGTATATCATATAATATATAAAACTAATTAAACATATAAATGTAATTAACTATATATAATTAATTGTGTAAGTTAATTAAATGTATTATAAAATACATCACAATAATCATAGGCCCAGATATCAACACCCCCAAAATGAAAAACTAGATTCACACAAAAATGTTCATTGCACAAAAATGTGAATGTTCATAGCAGCATTATTTATAACAGCCCCAAAGTGGAAACAATTCAAATACCCATGAACTGCTGATTGGTAAATAAAATGTGATGTACTCAAACAATGGAATATTATTCAGCAATAAAAAGGAATGAAATACTGATAACATGTTACAAGGGTAAAACTTGAAAACATTATGCTAATTGAAAGAACTAAGTCACAAAGGACTACGTATTGTATAATTTGATTTATATAAACTGTCTAGAACAAGTAACTCAATAGAAATGGAAAGTAGATTAGTGGTGCTTACGACTGTGGGAGGGAATGGTTGAATGGGGAGTGGCTAAAAACAAGTAGCAAGTTTCTTTTGGGGTTCATGAAAATATTCCAAAATTGATTGTGGTAATGGTTACACAACTCTGTAAACATACTGGAAACCATTGAATCATATAGTTAAAATATGTAAATTTTATAATATTTAAATTATATTTCTTTTTTTAAATAATGAAAGTAGCTGTTTTCAGATGTGTATTTATTATCTTTTTCCTGGCTCTGCTGGGTCTTCGTTGCTGTGTGGGCTTTTCTCTAGTTGCAGTGAGTCGAGGCTTCTCTCTAGTTGTGGTGCATGAGTTTCTCATTTGGTGGCTTCTCTTGTTGTGGAGCACAGGTTCTAGGGTGCTCAAGTTTCAGTATTTAGGCGCTCAGGCTCTAGAGCACAGGCTCAGTAGCTGAGGTGCAAGGGCTTAGTTACTCTGCAGCATGTGGGATCTTCTTGGATCAGGGGTTGAGCCTGTATCCGCTGCATTGGCTGGTGGATTGTTTATCTGAGCCACCAGGGAAGCCCTAAATTATATTTCATTAAAGCTGCTAAAACTTCATTCATGATAGTGAATTACAATCAAAATCCATTTGATTATTTTAACCTGTCCTTGAACTTAAATAATTAATAAAATTTTAATCAAGAACACCTTCATAAATCAAGATAATTAGTTTGCTGTTCAGATTGTCAAGGTTATAATGAGAAGAGAAAGCAAAATTTTAAAAACCACAAGAAGCAACCACAACTTACATACTGGTCACGTAGAAGGAAGAAGAGGTTACTTGTACAAGAATCTAGAGTAGGTCTCAGCTTTAATCTATACTACTTTGGTTCATATTTGGCTTTCAACAGACTACATATTTATTTAATATTGTTTTAAAATAACACATTTTTGGCAAGATGGCTGGTATATGAACCAGGATGGTGTGGCAGCTAAGCCCCAAAGACAGACCCTGATATACCTCCTGCTATTCATGCTTTTGTGTAGTCCTCTCCCACATAGAATCTGGATTGACCCTGTAATTCAATTTTTTATGTTCAAGCTGGTTTTAGAAAAGGCAGAGGAACCAGAGATCAAATTGCCAACATCCACTCGATCATGGAAAAAGCAAGAGAGTTCCAGAAAAACATCTATTTCTGCTTTCTTGACTATGCCAAAGCCTTTGACTGTGTGGATCACAATAAACTGTGGAAAATTCTGAAAG
>SJXQ01006995.1:1693-37057 GCA_006408695.1 Aepyceros melampus | reverse complement strand
CACAATATTGTAAAGCAATTATCGTCCAATTAAAAATAAATAAATTTTAAAAACATAAAATACATAAATATTTAAAAGAAATATAAATAAATAAAACATTTTTTAAGTCCATCATAGAAGTAATCATCTCCCTCTCATGTACAAATCCCACATTTAGGTTTCTGTATTTTTTTGTGCAAAACACAGGAGACTAGTGGATGTACACATGTCCTTCAAATCTGTTGTAACCACAGAGGAAGCATGTCTATGTCCACACCATTGGCGCACTCACCACACTGTGCTGAAATAACCTGACTGCATATCTGTCTCACCTCAGAATCTGGCTGCTTCTGAAAGGCAGAGGCGCCTGGGTCTGGCTCATGTCTGTATTTTAAGCTCTACCACATGGCTGCACATTCACTTACATGTGCTCTGACAGGACCAGGTAAAGCCACACGAGGAAATGCTCAGAGCTTCTGGGAAGAGCCTTCACCACCTCCAGACTTCCTGGAGGGGCCACTGTGACAAAAAGAACCCCCCACTGTCTCCGTCTATCCTGAACAGCTGTCACATTAATAATGTCCTTCACTGAAACAGCCAAACTCCCCACAAGCAGTTCCCAACTGTCCAACGTGAAACATTAAGAAGGAAAACATAGAGTATGTTTATCTAGACTTATTTGGCCATGAAACCTTCTTGCAAAACTAACATTCTATGGAACACACCTAGAGAAAACTCCTAGACACCCCCAATCCAAACCGTGTCATACTCAGCTGTGGGCTCCACTCTGAGAATGTAACAGGAGCTGCAGTGTTGCATCAAACTGAAAAAAGGCATCACAACTTACCTTTCCTGCTCCCACAGGTCCAACCACAGTCAACAGTTCACCCGGTCTGACAGTAAATGAAAGGCCTTTTAGGGTTGGTGATTCCGATTCCTGCAAATTAAAGTTTATAAAAACAGAATCATCTCAACAAAGTAACACAAATTACTTCAGAAAGTAGTTGAAAATAATTAATAGTCATTGATATGCTAATATATCTTCCCTGGTGACTTCTTCTGTGGCTCAGCTGGTAAAGAATCTGCCTGCAATGTAGGAGACCTGTGTTGGGAAGATCCCCTAGAGAAGGGAATAGCTACCCACTCCAGTATTCTGGCCTGGAGAATTCCATGGACTGTAGAGTCCATGTGGGTTGCAAGAGTCAGACATGACTAACTTTCACTTTCATGCTAACAAGCCCACAATTTTTATCCTTCCTATTTTAAAATACTGTGTCCTGGAGGCCTTTTCATCCAATCCTATCTCTTTGGGGGTTTGAAGCAGCTATAATTGCCTTTCAGAAGATACCTTCTTTCATACCAGATTTCCATACAGATACAGCTCTAGACACCCACAGAATTTAAGTAGTAGAGGTGACAAGGTACCTGCCTGAAATGCAAACTGCATGATGCACATGAACTTATTAATATAATGTACTTAGAATATTCAGGGGGAGGTTTTTAATCATTTGTAAGTTTTCATCATGACCTTTGGCCTTTCCTGTCTATCTCATTAATCTTCACAAGGTGGCAGCATAAGTACCTAGCATGCCTGGTCTTTCAATAAATAATTTGAAATCACTAATCTCTCCATTTTCATTTGATATAGAATAAACCTCAGTAATGCTCAGCAAGCAAAGGGGCACTTTATATGAAGAAGTCACTCATGCTAAATTAACTCTTATAAGTATTGGTCAGGGTTCTAATTTAACGAGAGCTCTAATGTAACACCAACAACAAAATAATGAAGAAATAAAAAAATTAATTATGACATCATGGGTCAGAGTGATAAAGCCTCAATTTTATATGTGATACATGCGTTACCTATTCTGGCTAAACAGGAGCAATAAAGTGCTTCTATTACAAGGAAAACAAAAAACATGGATGTACACGAGACAGTGCATAGTCCAATATGACGGAGAAGGAAAAGTACCACCATGCCAATCACGGGTCATATTCTTGAAAGACTTAGGGTGTCTGTACATCTTTACATGTTAAAGGAATTGTCAGTAACTGCTATGTTTAAGAAAGACATACACACACACACAATGGTTACATATGATTAAGTAAAAGTCTGGATAATCTTCAAATTGAATTTTTTTTTCTGGAAAGAACTGAACTGATTAAAAAACGTTCACATACTAAAAAAATTTGACAATGATTTTTCATCACCAAAAAAAAGCTTGCTCCAGATTTTAAGAATTAAAAGTGTATCAATAAAAGCTAAATTTTAATACATGAGAAAGGTTTTTTGAGCTTTTTAAATTTCTCCACTTCTTTCTTCCTGCCTGGAACTTAGGATTCCTATTTTGCTACTTTTCTCTCAGTTATGACTACAAAATAGTGAACTACCTACAAACATCAGCTTCCCATTGCAGCCCCTCAGTCGGTCAGGGCCAGACACTGAGTTCCCTCCTTGTTCAGGCTTCGGGATCCGGCACTGCTCTGGGATGCCCAGAAGGGGGCAGCACTCAGCAGCTCAGAGGCACTGCCCCCCGCACCCCACCCCCACCACCACTGGTTGTCCAGGCTCAGGGGACACTGACTCAACAAAACACCATCAGCTGAGCCTCGACTCTGCGCAGACACAGTTCAAAACCCCTGTCCCATGAGATCTGGAGATCCCCACAGAATCTTTATTTTGCTTTTTCTTATTTTGGCTGCATTGGGTCTTTGTTGTGGTGTGTGAGCACAGTTGCTCCAGAGCATATGAGATCTTAGTTCCCCAACCAGGGCTGGAACCCAAGTCTACTGCATTGGAAGGTAGATGCTTAACCACTGGACCATGAGAGAAGTCCCTGGGACCATTTATACTAAAGTTGAGACATTCCCCACCTGCCCATCTGGCTGTATAGTGAGAAGGTTACAGACTTAGTTTCTCTCCAAAACTCCCAATGTCTGTGCTTCTCCCCCTTTCAAAGGCTCTCTTACCCATGACCTATGACAGCCCCTAATTACTAATGATGCCAGCAAGGGCCACAGTCCTTCCATAGGCAAGTCCAGGACAATAGAACAGGGTGTTCTGTACTAAGGGCAAGAAGTCTGAGAACATGATATTCAGCTCTTGAAAGAGCAAAATAGTCCATTTTAAAATGCTGCCTAGTTTGGTACAAAAGAAATTCAGTGGACACCTGCACACAATGTAGGGGGTGTGTGTAGGGGACAGAAGGACAGACATAGAGTTAGGCACCCCAGTTCCACTTGAACACCTGCATGGAGGACATGATGTCCAGGCTATCCCCCTGCTGCTCTGGGCGTGGGATGCCTGGCCATAATCTGTGTGATGACCATGGCTCAGGGCACCACCGTGGCCCTGAATGTAACTACACACCCAGCTTTACTGACCACCACCACGAGAGCCCCAGTGCCACGGCTCCTCAGGGTCACCTCTCCAGCACCAGAAATCTGGGAAAATCACAACAGCTGTGTCTCCTGTTTAGCTGCTAAGGCTGCTAATACTACCTGCTTTTGTACTGAGTGAAAGGCAAAAGCTACTGTTCAGATAATTTCAGTGTTAGTGACTGCAAGGTGGTGAACACAGCTGAAACACCATACAAACCACCATGAAAACCGCAGCACTGCTTTCCCCACCTCAGCTCCCACTACAGCTACTCTCAGCTACAACTGACACCACTCAATCTACAACCTCACATCCTGTGCCAAAGCCTGCCTTTGATGCAACTGGTTTCTTTCAAGGAAATGTCCTTACCCTGGGTGTGTGGTTTTCTTTCTAATCAGCTCAGTTCAGTTCAGTCGCTCAGTCATGTCCAAGTCTTTGCGACCCCATCAACTGCAGCATGCCAGGCCTCCCTGTCCATCACCAACTCCCAGAGTTTACCCAAACCCATGTCCATCGAATTGGTGACACCATCCAGCCATCTTATCCTCTGTGATCTCCTTCTCGTCCTACCCTCAATCTTTTCCAGCATCAGGGTCATTTCAAATGAGTCAGCTCTTCACATCAGGTGGCCAAAGTACTGGAGTTTCAGCTTTAACATCAGTCCTTCTAATGAACACCCAGGACTGATCTCCTTTAGGATGGACTGGCTGGATCTCCTTGCAGGCCAAGGGACTCTCAAGGGTCTTCTCCAACACCACAGTTCAAAAGCATCAATTTTTCGGCGGTCAGATTTCTTTATACTCCAAATCTCACATGCATACATGACTACTGGAAAAACTATAGCCTTGACTAGATGGACCTTTGTTGGCAAAGTAATGTCTCTGCTTTTTAATATACTGTCTAGGTTGATCATAACTTTCCTTCAAGGAGTAAGCATCTTCTAATTTCAGGGCTGCAATCACCATCTGCAGTGATTTTGGAGCCCAAAAAAATAGTCTGACACTTTTTCCACTGTTTTCGCAGGCATTTCGTATAAAGTGATGGGACCGGATGCCATGATCTTAGTTTTCTGAACGTTGAGCTTTAAGCCAATCTTTTCACTCTCCTCTTTCACTTTCATCAAGATGCTCTTTAGTTCTTCACTTTCTGCCATAAGGGTGGTGTCATCTGCTATCTGAGGATACTGATATTTCTCCCAGCAATCTTGATTCCAGCTTGTGCTTCCTCGAGCCCAGTGTTTCTCATGATGTACTCTGCATATAAGTTAAATAAGCAGGGTGACAACAGACAGCCTTGACATATTTCTTTTCCTATTTGGAACCAGTCTGTTGTTCCATGTCCAGTTCTAACTTACTTCCTGACCTGCATATATGTTTCTCAAGAGACAGGTCAGGTGGTCTAGTATTCCTGTCTCTTTCAGAATTTTCCATAGTTTGCTGTGATCCACCCAGTCAAAGGCTTTGGCATAGTCAATAAAGCAGAAATAGATGTTTTTCTGGAACTGTCTTGCTTTTTCGATGATCCAGAGGATGTTGGCAATTTGATCTCTGGTTCCTCTGCCTTTTCTAAAGCCAGCTTGAACATCTGGAAGTTCATGATTCATGTATTGCTGAAGCCTGGCTTGGAGAATTTTGAGCATTACTTTACTAGCATGTGAAATGAGTGCAATTATGAGGTAGTTTGATCATTCTTTGGCATTGCCTTTCTTTGAGATTGGGAATGAAAACTGACCTTTTCCAGTCCTGTGGACATGGCTGAGTTTTCCAAATTTGCTGACATGTTGAGTACAGCACTTTCACAGCATCACCTTTTAGGATTTGAAATAGCTCAACTGGAATTCCATCACCTCCACTAGCTTTGTTTGTAGTGATGCTTCCTAAGGCCCACTTAACTTCACATTCCAGGATGACATCTGAGTTAACTTCACCCATTCCAGTCCATCTTATTTGCTGATTGCTAGAATCTCCTGTTGACCACTTCCAATTTGCCTTGATTCATGGACCTAAGATTCCAGGTTCCTATGCAATACTACTCTTTACAGTATCTGACATTGCTTCTATCACCAGTCACACCCATAACTGGGTGGTTTTTTGTTTTTGTTTTTTTTTTTTTTGCTTTGGTTCCATCCTTTCACTCTATCTGGAGTTATTTCTCCAATGATCTCCAGTAGCATATTGGGCACTTACCAACCTGAGGAGTTCATCTTTCAGTGTCCCATCTTTTTGCCTATTCATACTCTTCATGGGGTTCTCAAAGGAAGAATACTGACGTGGTCTACCATTAGATCTGATAGACAGAGTGCCTGATGAACTGTGGATGGAGGTTAGTGACACTGTACAGAAGATAGAGATCAAGACCATCCCCATGGAAAAGAAATGCAAAAAAACAAAATGGCTGTTGGAGAAGGCCTTACAAATTGCTGTGAAAAGAAGAGAAGCCAAAAACAAAGGAGAAAAACAAAGTTATACACATTTGAATTCAGTGTTCCAAAGAATAGCAAAGAGAGGTAAGAAAGACTTCCTCAGCGATAAATGCAAAGAAATAGAGGAAAACAATAGAATAGGAAACACTAGAGATCTCTTCAAGAAAATTAGTTTTAGATACAAAGGGAATATTTCATGCAAAGATGGGCTCAATAAAGGACAGAAATCATATGGACAACAGAAGCAGAAGATATTAAGAAGAAGTGGCAAGAATACACAGAAGAACTGTACAAAAAAAAAAATCTTCATGACCCAGATAATCACAATGATGTGATCACTCACACTCACCTGATCCAGACATCCTGGAATGTGAAGTAAAGTGGACTTTAGGAAGCATCACTACAAACAAAGCTAGCAGAAGTGATGGAATTTGAGTTGAGCTATTTCAAATCCTAAACGGTGATATCTGACGTGGTCTACCATTAGATCTGATAGACAGAGTGCCTGATGAACTGTGGATGGAGGTTAGTGACACTGTACAGAAGATAGAGATCAAGACCATCCCCATGGAAAAGAAATGCAAAAAAACAAAATGGCTGTTGGAGAAGGCCTTACAAATTGCTGTGAAAAGAAGAGAAGCCAAAAACAAAGGAGAAAAACAAAGTTATACACATTTGAATTCAGTGTTCCAAAGAATAGCAAAGAGAGGTAAGAAAGACTTCCTCAGCGATAAATGCAAAGAAATAGAGGAAAACAATAGAATAGGAAACACTAGAGATCTCTTCAAGAAAATTAGTTTTAGATACAAAGGGAATATTTCATGCAAAGATGGGCTCAATAAAGGACAGAAATCATATGGACAACAGAAGCAGAAGATATTAAGAAGAAGTGGCAAGAATACACAGAAGAACTGTACAAAAAAAAAAATCTTCATGACCCAGATAATCACAATGATGTGATCACTCACACTCACCTGATCCAGACATCCTGGAATGTGAAGTAAAGTGGACTTTAGGAAGCATCACTACAAACAAAGCTAGCAGAAGTGATGGAATTTGAGTTGAGCTATTTCAAATCCTAAACGGTGATACTGTGAAAGTGCTGCACTCAACATGCCAGCAAATTTGAAAAACTCAGCAGTGGCCACAGGACTGGAAAAGGTCAGTTTTCATTCCAATCCCAAAGAAAGGCAATGCCAAAGAATGATCAAACTACCACAACAATTGCAGTCATATCACATGCTAGTAAAGTAATGCTCAAAATTCTCCAAGTCAGGCTTCAGCAATACATGAATCATGAACTTCCAGATGTTCAAGCTGGCTTTAGAAAAGGCAGAGGAACCAGAGATCAAATTGCCAACATCCTCTGGATCATCGAAAAAGCAAAAGAGTTCCAGAAAAAAAACATCTATTTCTGCTTTATTGACTATGCCAAAGCCTTTTCTGTGTGGTTCACTATAAACTGTGGAGAATTCTGAAAGAGATCGTAATACCAGACCACCTGACCTGTCTCTTGAGAAACTTGTATGCAGGTCAGGAAGCAAGTTAGAACTAGAGATGGAACAACAGACTGACTCCAAATAGGGAAAGGAGTACATCAAGGCTGTATATTGTCACCCTGCTTATTTAACTGATATGCAGAGTACATCATGAGAAACACTGGGCTGGAGGAAGCACAAGCTGGAATCAAGATTGCTGGGAGAAATATCAGTATCCTCAGATATGCAGATGACACCACCCTTATGGCAGAAAATAAAGAGGAACTAAAGAGCATCTTGATGAAAGTGAAAGGGGAGAGTGAAATAATTGGCTTAAAGCTCAACATTCAGAAAACTAAGATCATGGCATCTGGTGCCATCACTTCATGGAAAATGGATGGAGAAACAGTGGAAACAGTGTCAGACTTTATTTTTTTGGGCTCCAAAATCACTGCAGGTCGTGATTGCAGCCATGAAATTAAAAGACGCTTACTCCTTGGAAGGAAAGTTATGACCAAACTAGCAGAGACATTACTCTGCCACTGAAGGTCCATCTGGTCAATGCTATGGTTTTTCCAGTGGTCATGTATGGATGTGAGAGTTGGACTCTGAAGAAAGCTGAGCACCAAAGAATTGATGCTTTTGAACTATGGTGTTGGAGAAGACTCTTGAGAGTGCCTTGGACTGCAAGGAGACCCAACCAGTCCATCCTAAAGGAGATCAGTCCTGGGTGTTCATTAGAAGGACCGATGTTGAAGCTGAAACCAATACTTTGGCCACCTATGCGAAGAGCTGACTCATTGGAAAAGACCCTGATGCTGGGAAGGATTGAGGGAAGGAGGGAAGGGGACAACAGAGGATGAGATGGCTGGATGGCATCACCAACTCGATGGGCTTCAGTTTGGGTAAACTCTGGGAGTTGGTGATGGACAGGGAGGCCTGGCATCTGCGATTCATGGGGTAGCAGAGAATCAGACATGACTGAGCAACTGAACTGAATTGAACCTCTATGAGGCAAGAAGGAAGCTGTTTTAGAGTCATTTACTAACTCTTTAATGAGACAGTCATTTTAAGTTTTGACACAATAAATGGGAGCAGTATAATTTCAGAGAAAAATTTTAGTTGATCAGATTACTGTAGATTTTTGATGATGATTGCCCTGAGTAAACAGATCACAGTTTTTCTTTCTTCTGTATCCTTTCTCAGTTTTGATTTCTGTGGTATGATAAGCACGCATACTTTCATTTCTTTAGTTTCCTTATGAATCACTAGTTTTTACAAGTTTAGAGAGATCCTTCTTCCCTACCTTTGACACACAGTATTAGTTCAGGGGCTTTGATCAGTTTACAATGAGCTTTTGCTCACTAAGTCTCCAGGTCCTTAAGGCTTTTTTGTTTTAGTTTCTTTATCCTATAGTGGCTGAATTTAGCACTTGGTTTTCAATATTTTACTGTAAGAAATGACAAGTTGCTTTTGACCATTTCTTAAGCCAGAATTCCTTACATTTACATAATTAAACATTCATAAAATGAAGATTTACTATTTCATCATTGCTTCCTAGTACAGCCATTGTTTGTTTTATTTGAAAGTTTATACATATCCCTAATGTTTTCAAGTGCCTTAATTATTTAATATCTCTGGCTTCAAAGGTTCCTGGGAAAAGGTATGCTTACCTCACACTTTTGTGTCTCAGTAGTAACAGTCTAGGTACCTCACAAACAATTTTACTATGGTACCGTGGCTGTTAGTTTTTAGTGAGTGCAATCCCAGGGACGGGGGAGCCTGGTTGGCTGCCATCTATGGGTCGCACAGAGTCGGACATGACTGAAGTGACTTAGCAGTAGCATAAGAGATAAGATTCAGTTGAAAATATTTAGAATTCTCATTCCCCCAAAGTGGTAAAAATTAGCTGCAATAGCATGGTAAAAATTAGCTGCAATAGCATAAATATCATTTACCTAGATAGGAATACCTTTGTGTTGCTTTGCTAAGTCACTTCAGGTGTGTCCGACTCTGTGACCCTATGGGCTGTAGCCCGCCAGGCTCTTCTGTCCATGGGATTCTCCAGAAAGAAAAGAAAAACTGTGATCTGTTTACTCAGGGCAATCATCATCAAAAATCTACAGTAATCTGATCAACTAAAATTTTTCTCTGAAATTATACTGCTCCCATTTATTGTGTCAAAACTTAAAATGACTGTCTCATTAAAGAGTTAGTAAATGACTCTAAAACAGCTTCCTTCTTGCCTCATAGAGGTTCAATTCAGTTCAGTTGCTCAGTCATGTCCGATTCTCTGCTACCCCATGAATCGCAGATGCCAGGCCTCCCTGTCCATCACCAACTCCCAGAGTTTACCCAAACTGAAGCCCATCGAGTTGGTGATGCCATCCAGCCATCTCATCCTCTGTTGTCCCCTTCCCTCCTTCCCTCAATCCTTCCCAGCATCAGGGTCTTTTCCAATCGTGGAGTAGGCTGCCACTTCCTTCTCCAAGGAAGCCATGCCACACATTAATGTTAACATGGTAGCTATTTTTGTGAAAATGTAGCTAATGAAGGCTCTCATCTCTGTAATTTTGAATACTGCTCTAACAGAATCATAATATGCAATTAATTAGATTTTACAAGAAGAGCCTTACAGCAGAACTCACAACCTTATCCTCTCTTCCTTTAGCAATTTAGTATCTTGAGTTATTAATATTTTTTATTAAAATCATTGATTATTAACAATTTGGATTTTTTTTACTCTAGAAGGTATATAGAAACTTTTTCAGATTTTTCATCTGATTTATTCACATAGGCTGTAGTACAACTAAAATCCCTTATTCTCCTTACAGCCATTTGTTGCACAGGCAGATACTGTAGTATATATTTTTGTTTCAGTTCACTAAAAACTGCAGAAACAATCTGTATCATATACCAAATTGATTTAAAATAAATCTACATGTTTACTGGGAACTAAAGAAATCTGCTAATGAGTTTCATACAAAGAATGTGGTTGCATTCACACAGAGTGGACTTTATAATGGAATTTTAGTGGTGCTTCCTATAAATGTTTCAAGAGCATTATGCCGAGAAACACCTAACAGGAGGCAAATCTACTATATTAAGGCAGGAGAAACCATCATGGAAGGTCAGGCACTGTGTGTGAGTTTCCATGTACAGAAGGTACAGAGATGTGGTTTCATGTGTCTGGGAACAAACCATTGGTTGTTGGTGGGGATGGCAGGTGCTGAGTCAGAAGCAGGTGAACAGGATCCAAGTGACGCCAGAGTCACAGGCATGAAAGACAGGATGAGTCTACAGAGTTGACATGTGCTCTGTGGTCCCCACTCTGAGAGCAGCTGGGCTCTGGGCTCTGCTCTGGAGGGTGGACCCTCTGGTGGAGGTGCCTTCTCCCAGAGGTCCTCCAGCCCTGGGGGTGGCAGCACCTTCCTGCCTTTGATAACCCCTGGATTGTCTCACACACCAGTTTTTCCCTTTCTGTTTTTTTCTCCTTCTTTTATCATCTCCATAACTAATTCCCTGCATGGAATCCCCTCTCCTGTGCTGGGCTTCTGTTTCCTTGACTCATTCACACTGATAGAGGAGGATGTGCACAGAGGACCAGGGAACCAGGGGGCAAGAGGAGCATTTCAGTTTGTAAAGGGGCTGCAATGGGTGTGTGATGCTGAAAACTTCTTGAGACCAGACTGTTTTTCTTGGTCTTTATTTTTTTTTTTTTCCTGTTTGCTTGAACTTAACAAATAAACCAGTCAGTTCAGTCGTTCAATCGTGTCCGACTCTTTGCGACCCCATGAATCGCAGCATGCCAGGCCTCCCTGTCCATCACCATCTCCCGGAGTTCACTCAGACTCACGTCCATCGAGTCTGTGATGCCATCCAGCCATCTCATCCTTGGTCGTCCCCTTCTCCTCCTGCCCCCAATCCCTCCCAGCATCAGGGTCTTTTCCAATGAGTCAACTCTTCGCATGAGGTGGCCAAAGTACTTTAGCTTCAGTTTTAGCATCATTCCTTCCAAAGAAATCCCAGGGTTGATCTCCTTCAGAATGGACTGGTTGGATCTCCTTGCAGTCCAAGGGACTCTCAAGAGTCTTCTCCAACACCACAGTTCAAAAGCATCAATTCTTCAGCGCTCAACCTTCTTTACAGTCCAACTCTCACATCCATACACGACTACTGGAAAAACCATAGCCTTGACTAGACGGACCTTAGTCAGCAAAGTAATGTCTCTGCTTTTGAATATACTGTCTAGGTTGGTCATAACTTTTCTTCCAAAGAGTAAGCGTCTTTTAATTTCATGGCTGCAGTCACCATCTGCACTGATTTTGGAGCCCAAAAGAATAAAGTCTGACACTGTTTCTACTGTTTCCCCATCTATTTCCCATGAAGTGATGGGACCAGATGCCATGATCTTCATTTTCTGAATGTTGAGCTTTAAGCCAACTTTTTCACTCTCCCCTTTCACTTTCATCAAGTGTTGGGAATCACCAGTTCTCCCTGTCAGCTTGCCACACAGTGCAGTCCTTTAACTGGGAATCACTGGAGGTCATTATGCCCACCTGCTATCTTCTCCTGCCCTGGCTGCCACCCAAGTGTCCAGAACCATCCAGAAGCTCAGGATGCAGAAGCCCCCACCCTACCCCACAGCAAACATCCAGATCATGGCCTCACTCTAAGTATAATAAAGTGGTCTGATAATCAAGGCAAAAATGTACGCTGATTCCCCAAAGCATCTTTAACAACCAGTTGCATGTTTGTTAGTCAACCCATTCCATACTGCTGCGTTTTGTCTGTCCAATTCCGTAAATTCTAACATTACAAATGTATGGACTTTAAGTTCAATATGTGCTAATACTTTGAAAGTTCTCTTGAAAATGAGAGTGAGAGCAACATGTCAAACATTTTAGGTTGATATTATACTTAATCTCCATTAGATACAAACCTTAGTGCCAATTTTGAAAAATTTTGTAACATATTTTAGTTAATGAGCAAGTCACATTTTATACCATGGTACAATCTAAAATTCTCCAATAAATCTATATCACACTTGTCTCTTAGCAGTCAGGATCTTGGAAAGAAAGCTATGTTACCTCATCCCAAAAAGCAGTGAAATCTTGCATGTCCACCATCATTTCACCACCTGATGGCAGCTTAGTGTTGAGCTGTGGTATTTCATCAAGTGATAAAAAATTCTACGGAAAAGAGGGAAAAAAAACAGATTGTTAAACTGCAGGAAGAAAGTACAAACAAAAACAGTTGCTTTCCTGGAATTTGCAAACTTTGAACAATCTAAATACTATTTTGCTAACTGTACTTAAAGTATTAGTTCACATTAGAACATATTAAATAATATATGGAATAATATATACTATTATTACATCTCATGGTATATATCAATATAATCATATAATATAGTGTTTTGTTGCTGTTCAGTCACTAAGTTGTGTCTGACTCTTTGAAATCCCATGGACTATAGCACTCCAGGCTCCCCGTCCATCACTATCTCCAAGAGTTTGCTCAAATTCATGTTGATTGAGTCAGGGACACTATCTAACCATCTCATCCTCTGTTGTCCCCTTCTCCTCCTGCCTGCAATCTTTCTCAGTATCAGGGTCTTTTCCAATGAGTCTGCTCTTGGCATCAGGTGGCCAAAGAAAGTATTGATGCTTCAGCACCAGTCCTTCCAGTGAATACTCATGGTTGATTTCCTTTAGAATTAGCTGGTTTGAACTCTTTGTAGCCCAAGGGACTCTCAAGAGTCTTCTCCAGCACTACAATTCCAAAGCATCATTTTTTCCGTGCTCAGCCTGCTTTATGGTCCAACTCTTACGTCCATATACAATGAGTGGAAAAACCATAGCTTTAACTATATAGACCTTTGTTGATAAAGCAATGTCTCTGCTTTTTAATATGCTGTCTAAGTTTGTCATAGCCTTTCTCCCAAGGAGTAAGCATTTTTTAATTTCATGGTTGTAGTCACCGTCTGCAGTGATTTTGGAGCCCAAGAAAATAAAGTTTGCTACTGTTTCCACTCTCCCATTTATTGCCATGAAGTGATGGGATGAGAGGCCATGATCTTAGTTTTTGAATGTTGAGTCTTAAACCAGCTTTTTCATTCTCCTTTGCCCAGCATTTCACATGATGTACTTTGCATATAAGTTAAATAAGCAGGGTGACAATATACAGCCTTGACATAGTCCTTTCTCAATTTGGAACTAGTCCATTGTTCCATGTCCAGTTCTAACAGTTGCTTCTTGACCTGCATACAGGTTTCTCAGGAGGCAGGTAAGGTGGTTTGATATTCCCATCTATTTCATAATTTTCCACAGTTTTTTGTAATCCACACAGTCAAAAGCTTTAGTGTAGCCAATGAAGCAAAGGTAGATGTTTCAAGCAAGATGGAATTATCTTGCTTTTTCTATGATCCAATGGATTTTGGCATTTGATCTCTGGTTCCTCTGTCTTTTCTAAATCCAGCTTGTATATCTGGAAGTTCTTAGTTCACATAGTGGTGGGAATTACAAATTTAAAAAGAAGAAGGCAGCTAGAGAGAATGGATTAAGCAGTAAATAAAAAGGGGCCAGGGATGAAAGGCAGATACAAAAGGTAGGCTCAGATACCAACAAGCAAAACAACTGTGGAGGAAAGAACTCATTTTGAACACAGAGAATTAAGTGAATCTGAGGCCACTCTTCCTCCCCAGGGAACAGGGAGCTCTCAGCAAGTTCCTCCCCTCTCGACTCAGAGACTGTGCACAATCACTACTCAGTCATTGGAGTTAGCACAGGATATGCAATCTGTTTGCTCCCACTTTTAGACATTTCAGTCACTCTGCAGCCATCACTAGAGCCCTATGCTACTGCTACTTATAGATAATACTGCCCCTACATGAGAACCAGTCTTATGAGATCTGTAACGCACTCTACCTAATAAGAAAAGAGAGTACCTACAACATTCTGGGAAGACTGCCAGCTTTGGCACTGGTAGAGCTAAATATCTCCTAACTGGAACATAGTGACACTGAACAAAAGGAGGCATTTTACAAAAAATACACCTACAACTGAAAAAAAAATTATTTGTCCCCAAACCTTGATTCTTTGGATGCTGACGACGGCCTCTGACACCTTCTCGACGGCCATGGGGAAGTAGAGGGTGCTCGAGAACCGCAGAGCCTCGAACAGCGTCACCACCACAAACACTTGGCTGGCTGTGATCCGGTTGTCAAGGAGCTCATTGGTGATGAAGGTGACAAAAATCATGATTTTGCTGACAGCAAAAAATGATGCCAAATTCATGCCCCTAAGGTAGGAACTTTTCAGAATCTTGGAAATTTCCTCCCTGAAAAGGAGAGTAGGAAAGAGGTTTTAAAAGAAGCATTGACATCCAAGGCATGAATTCAAGTCCTCACATGGAGACACTACACAGTGCATGCCCGGGGCTCCATCCCAACACCAGGACACACCTTCATCACTACTTCACTCTTCCAACTAAAAAGAGGCTTCCTGTCACCCTTTTGAACACTGTTTGTCAACTGGACTGGGTTTGAACATTCTTTCAACAAGCATTCATAACCACAAGTCCTGGCCTAGGCTCCCCACTGATGACAGAAAGACACACACCCTCTCCTCCAGGAGCTCATGAACTTGTGGGGTAAGAGATTAATACACCCCAAAATCGTGAGACACCGAGACACTAGACAGACATTAGGCATCACATGGAGACACTACACAGTGCATGCCCGAGGCTCCATCCCAACACCAGGACACACACTTCATCACTACTTCACTCTTCCAACTAAAAAGACGCTTCCTGTCACCCTTTTGAACACTATTTGTCAACTGGACTGGGTTTGAACATTCTTTCAACAAGCATTCATAACCACAAGTCCTGGCCTAGGCTCCCCACTGATGACAGAAAGACACACACCCTCTCCTCCAGGAGCTCATGAACTTGTGGGGTAAGAGATTAATACACCCCAAAATTGTGAGACACCGAGACACTAGACAGACATTAGGCAGGCACCATGGTCTCTCTGGAAGCACATGTCCTGGATGTTGTAAATACCACTGCAATGAATATTGGGGTACATGTGTCTTTTGAATTCTGATTTTCTCAGGGTATATGCCCAGTACTGGGGCTGCTGGGTCATATGGTAGATTTATTCCTAGGTTTTTTGTTGTTATTGTTGTTTTTTAAGGACTCTCCATCCTTAAAATGTTTTTCATAATGGCTGTATCAATTTACACTCCCACCAACAGTGCAGAAGGGTATTGTTTGTAGACTTTTTTGTTGATGGCCATTCTGACCAGTGTGAGGTGATGCCTCACTGTAATTTTGATTTGCATAATGAGCAATGCTGAGCATTTTTTTCATGTGTTCATTGGCTATCTGTATGTCTTCAGAAACATATATAATGTTTTTCATAATGGCTGTATCAATTTACACTCCCACCAACAGTGCAGAAGGGTATTGTTTGTAGACTTTTTTGTTGATGGCCATTCTGACCAGTGTGAGGTGATGCCTCACTGTAATTTTGATTTGCATAATGAGCAATGCTGAGCATTTTTTTCATGTGTTCATTGGCTATCTGTATGTCTTCAGAAACATATATAATTTTTCCTTCAAGAAGATGGTAAATGGAACAGCAGGTTAAAATGACATCTCCCCTCTTCCACTTAACCCTCCTGCCACATGTGAAGCATGAAATTCATAATATTTAAGTTCAGCTTCATGTGAAAACTTGATAAGACTTCTAAATTCAATCAGTAAAAATAGAGGGAAAAGTACAAAAATATGGCGTGATATGTACAAAAACTTACCTTCTCAAACTGGTAATAAAGTTTCCAAATAAGTTTTCCCAAGCATTCATTTTTATTGTTTTGATGCCAGTTATAAATTCGCTCATGATCCTGATCCTATCATCTGTGAGAGCTGCGGTCTTAGTCCTGAGGGAACAGAAGTGAAATGAGCCTCAGTGACCACAGCCCAACTTGCAGCAGCAATAGGGGGCAGAGGGAGGGACCAGGGATTGATGATTCCCTACAGCTCTTCTGTGCTGACATCACAGGAAGGCCCTTCTCAAAGTGCAAATGGAGACAAAGAAACTAGGAAGTCAACCATTCAGCCCAATTCAAGGAGTAACTTGGAGAACTCTCAGTACTGGCTGAGGAAAATCTGAAGTGAGTCAGGTACAAACTCTCCCTCTAAGGTCACAGTTGGGTGAAAAAGGCAAAAAGACATTGAATCTAATGGGAAGACAGTGTCTGTGCTGTGATAAAGTAGGAGTGAAGTGCCAGTGAGCAGAAAAGATCGGGCTGTTAATTCCACTGGGAAAGAAGAGCAAGAGCTTCAGAGACCCAGCAGCACTGGAACAGGGCCTCAAAGGGTAAGGAACATCTCTCCACAGTGAGACAGGAAAGAAATTCCAAGGAAAGAAAAAATACCACGCAAAAAGGTACAAGCAGACACAAAAGAACTCAGCTAGTTTCAAGCCACACAACACCTCCATCACCTGACAACCGGGACAATGACCCACCTCCAACCCTCTGGGTCTATCTCTTCGCCATTAGGTTCTTCAACACTAGTCACTTTTCTGTCACATACACTGCTGGGACTGTGGGGCTTGAGGAAGATATAGTTAATTAAGACTGACCTTGTCCTTGAGGAGTTAGTAAATTAATGGAAACACTGAATTCTAAACAAGACATGAACACACATACCTGAAAATCGCTCTAACATAAGCATAACAAAAACACATGCAGCTAAAATTGAGCCTATAGGATTATTACTATTTAATAATGTTTAAATAACTTCCATATAGGTACATGCTGCTCAAGGATATTCTTTCTACTTATAGATTCATTAGGTTCTTCATCACTAGTCACTTTTCTGTCACATACACTGCTGGGACTGTGGGGCTTGAGGAAGATATAGTTAATTAAGACTGACCTTGTCCTTGAGGAGTTAGTAAATTAATGGAAACACTGAATTCTAAACAAGACATGAACACACATACCTGAAAATCGCTCTAACATAAGCATAACAAAAACACATGCAGCTAAAATTGAGCCTATAGGATTATTACTATTTAATAATGTTTAAATAACTTCCATATAGGTACATGCTGCTCAAGGATATTCTTTCTACTTATAGATACTGTGCTGGGAGCGTCTGGAAAATGCCGTCACTTTTTGTGCTTTAAGATTATCCTTCAGCTTAAAGCTGGAGCCACCGCTGGCTAAGCTAAACCTGTCTACAACATACACAAAATTCACAAAGAAGAGACCAGAGAAGGCCTTTAAAAAAAAAAAAAAAGCATCCAATCAATTGTGGTTATTACCAAATGTATGTTATTTTTTAAACCAGTGTTTCTCTTACCGGAGTGATGAAAACAACATCCCGAAGCTGCTTTGCAAAAGCAGAAGAATAATGAGAACTGCCATCCCAGCAAGACATGACATTCCTATTTCCATCCAGAGCAGGGCGGTCACTGCGACAGCCTGCAGTGACCCCACCCACAGGTAGTGCAAGAACATGGTTACCTTAAAAGAGAAAGACAAAGCCTTCTTAGGATGGTATAAAAACAAAACTGTAAGGACACAGTGCAGAAACAATCTGCTCTGAAGGAACAGAAGGAACCTAAACAGAAATGATCACAGTGGTTTTAAACCTGCTAAAGCAGAAACCCAAACATCCACCCCATATGACACTGTTCCAGGACAGCACAGGGCTGGGTTCAGGGCCAGCCAGTGAGAACCCAACCAGCAGCACTAGGAGGAAGATCTTGCTTTTCTCCACAACACAGATGAGCTCAGGGCTTCCCCAAATTCCCTCTCTGTCCCAAAATTCAGCTGCCATCTCCCCAGGAGAGCCTATATTATGGTATCAACCACTCTCTCCGGTAATTACTTATGTATTTACTGTGGCCTCTCCAGAGCAGAAATTAAACCTTCCAGACAGGCTGTGGCCTCTCCAGGGCAGAAATTAAACCTTATTCACCCCTAAAAATAAGTAGAAGCCTTACTTTATGTTTGATGAATGAATAATTGAAAGAAAAGTGAAAGTCTTAGTGGAAGAGTCAAGTCCAAATCTTTACGACCCCATGGTTTGTAACCATAAACTCCACTGTTCATGGGATTATCCTGGCAAATATACTGGAGTGGGTAGCCATTTCCTTCTCCACGGGATCTTCCTGACCCAGAAATAAATCTAAACCAGGTCTCCTGCATTGCAGGGGTACTGTTTACCATCTGAGTCACCAAGGAAGCCCTCAAACATAAAGGCCTGGCTCATCC
The DNA here is from genome assembly GCA_006408695.1 of Aepyceros melampus. NCBI lineage: Eukaryota > Metazoa > Chordata > Mammalia > Artiodactyla > Bovidae > Aepyceros > Aepyceros melampus. Next base: position 18,505 of record SJXQ01006995.1, on the reverse strand, counting down.
AGGAAATAGTGTCTAGTGCAGTACAAATCTGGCCAACAGCTGCAACATTCTGAGTAACGTGATCTATTCATAAGGTAAGTGTGAAACAAGTATGATGGGACAGCAGAGGGGAGGCTGTGTCTGGCTGGAGACCATGCACTTGGCATATTCCTCACAGGTTCCCTATGCAACAGGCACAGAACAGGGTGCAGGGAAAAGAGCAAGCCCTGCCCACCAGGCCTTCATCATCCAGAGGAGGAGGAGGACATCATCCAGAGTTCAAGTAGCTAGGGCTTCCCCAAATTCCCTCTCCGTCCCAAAATTCAGCTGCCATCTCTCCAGGAGAGCCTATATTATGGTACCAACCACTCTCTCCAGTAATTACTTATGTATTTACTGTGGCCTCTCCAGAGCAGAAACTAAACCTTCCAGACAGGCTGTGGCCTCTCCAGGGCATAAATTAAACCTTATTCACCCCTAAAAATAAGCAGAAAAGTAGAAGCATTACTTTATGTTTGATGAATGAATAATTGAAAGAAAAGTGAAAGTCTTAGCGGAAGAGTCAAGTCCAACTCTTTACGACCCCATGGTCTGTAACCCATAAGCTCCACTGTTCATGGGATTATCCTGGCAAATATACTGGAGTGGGTAGCCATTTCCTTCTCCACGGGATCTTCCTGACCCAGAAATAAGTCTAAATCAGGTCTCCTGCATTGCAGGGGGAATGTTTACCATCTGAGTCACCAAGGAAGCCCTCAAACATAAAGGCCTGGCTCATCCAGGAAATAGTGTCTAGTGCAGTACAAATCTGGCCAACAGCTGCAACACTCTGAGTAGCATGATCTATTCATAAGGTAAGTGTGAAACAAGTATGATGGGACAGCAGAGGGGAGGCTGTGTCTGGCTGGAGACCATGCACTTGGCATATTCCTCGCAGGCTTCCTATGCAACAGGCACAGAACAGAGTGCAGGGGAAAGAAAAATCCCTGCCCACCAGGCCTTCATCATCCAGAGGAGGAGGAGGACATCATCCAGAGTTCAGGTAGCAAACTGACACCATGTGCCAAGAAGGGCCACACCAGGAGGACCCTTAGGGACACTAACCAAGCTGGGCAAGAACTCTACTGCCTGTCAATTACTGAAATATGGTCCAGACAACATCAAAAAACAAAATCCTCATCTACAAGATAATACATATTATTATATAAGTTGCACACAGAAGAAATGAGAGTTGGATAAAGAGAACCCTTATCTTAGGTCCTCAACAGAACCCTGTGCCTTTGCTTAGTCATTCAGTCATGTCCAACTCTTTGTGACCCCATGGACTGTAGCCCACCAGGCTCCTCTGTCCATGGGGATTCTCCAGGCAAGAATACTGGAGTGGGTTGCCATGCTATCCTCCAGGGAATCTTCCCAACCCAGGTCTCCCACATTTCAGGAAGATTCTTTACTGCCTGAGCCACCAGGGAAGCCCCAATAGAACGCTGGCTGACACTATATCCTGGCATCTGGCATCTCAAAGCTAAATCCAGTGAGAAAGATGGGAAATGGAAGACGATCTCTCAGGGGCAGCTTACCTGATCAAACCTGTTTACATCGTTGGACAGCAGGTTGACTATCTGACCTGTGGTAGTCTTCCCCATAGCTGGGCAACTAAGGCGAAGTGACTGAAGTGAGAGAAAGAGACACAGAATTGGAATCCTATGATGATACCAAATTAGTCTGAGAACATAGCAAAATACTTTGCATTTTCCTGGGGTCTTCTGTAGTGTCAGGATGAGCAGGATGACCCCAGACAGCAGACCTCTGGGGACGCTCCTTCATCCTTTGTCTCCTTAATGTGGCAGCAGCCCCACTCACAAGAGGAGGACCAGGAGGAAGAAGCAAAATTCCTGCCCTGTTTCTCAATGAACTTGGACCTGCCTGAAGGATAAAGTGTGTAGATTTAGACTTAGGAGCCAACTAAAGTAAATTTGAGTCAAATTAGATGAAAGTGGAGAGGCTGTCTCAAGGAAAGAAATTAGGGTCCTTGGACAATAAATCAGGAGTCAGTCATTAATTCCAGGTATGACATCATTTAAACACCTTGGTCTTAGATCCCTCACTCTGAAACTAGTGAGTACAATGCTCAAAACACTATTCCTGTGAGGAACCTGTATTCTTAATGCCGGTCTGCTGACTTTACAGAAAACGGACCATGTTTTACACAGTCCATTCATTTGATAAAAAGCTTTGAAAAGTTCCCTAGAGATCTGAGGGACCTGAACAGACCACCTTGAGCTATTTCAACAGACCACCAGCTGGAGCCACGAATCCAAACAAAACAAAATGCCATGGTTCATAAAAACTTTCCATTTAGTCCAAGTTAAACAGAAAAATCCATGATCAAGTGAGAATGTAAAACAATGTAGCCAGAATGGAAGAGAGTATGGCAGTTCCTAACATCAAATTAGCATATAGTATAACAATTTCACTTTTGGGGATGTACTCAAAAGAAATTAAAACACAAACTTGAATAGATTATTTGTGCACCTGTGCTAACAGACGCATGATTTACAATAGCCAAAAGGTGGAAACAACTCAAATATCCACTAACAGATGAATGGATGCACACAATGTTATATATACATATAATGAAATATTACTCAACCTTAAAAAAGACTTAAACCTGACATCTGCTCCAATATAGGTGAATCTTGAAGATATTGCACTACATGATAAATCAGATACAAAATAACAAACCCTGCATGATTTCACTTATATGAGGGACCCTAGTCAAATTCACAGAGAAAAGTAGTAGAGCTGTGATGAATGAGAGAAGGGAGCTGGGGAGTTAGTATTTAATGGGAAGAAGGAAATGTTCTGGAGATGCATAGTGGTGATGGGTGGACAAGAATGTGAATGTATTTAAAGTCACTAACTGGTACATTTAAAAGAGAGTTAAGATGGTAAATTTTATTTTATTTTATTTTTTTAATGAATGAACCAAAGCCAAAATTTACTCAAAGCTGCAGAAAGGTAAACAAATGACAAATCATCTTTATATATACATGATGGTCTATATATTCAAAATTACAAACTATGAGACTGGCAGCCATTCCATTTCTAACACCAGATCTAATTTCTCCCCAGGACCAGGGATCAGGAAGCAGGGCCTGAGCATGAACCACAGATGTTCAGAGGGGCCTTTCAGAGAGGCTCAGCAGCACCAGCTTTGCCCTAAGGAATCTGCTCACCTGTGATCTGCAAAGAAGTGTCTTATTTCTGTACCTCAGCACAATTTTAGTTACAAGGCTATACATGAGAAAATTCCCATGTTTCTGGAATTTTAGGTTATGTATGCAGTTTCAGTTCAGTTCAGTCATTCAGTCATGTCCGATTCTTTGCGACCCCATAAATTGAAGCACACCAGACCTCCCTGTCCATCACCAACTCTCAAACTCAAGTCCATCGAGTCAGTGATGCCATCCAGCCATCTCATCTTCTGTCGTCCCCTTCTCCTCCTGCCCCTAATCCCTCCCAGCATCAGAGTCTTTTCCAATGAGTCAACTCTTCGCATGAGGTGTATGCAGTTTAACCTCAGCAATTCCTGACTTTGTAAAGAAATAATTATTTTAGGCTAATTAAGACAGTAAATGAACACATTGGGAGATGTTTATTTATATTTACATAAGCAACATACAAAGTCAGATCAGATTTCCCAAAGGGGACATTCCAAAGTGTTAGTGGGAAGAAGAAAAACAGGTAGACAATGGCTCACTTGTGCAAAAAAGAATGAGCTTTGTTTGACTAAACCATGATGTCAAATGTAACTTAAGGTTTTCACAATGCAGTTCTGGTGAAATTTTCTGCATACTTATGGGAGTTTAGCATGATCTGGAAAGATAAGTTTCTAGCTAATTTGTGGGGAAATCTGAGTATTTGTCTACTAAATGGTAGAAGGTGCAAGAGAATAACAAAAATGATGATGACTGACAATGAAGACCCTCAACTAGAGGGTATGTCACCCAAGGAGAAACTGGGCTCATGTGCCATAGCCAAACACAGACAGTGAGATGCCATGGCCTTGAGTCCACACAGTCCCAATATTTAAAAAGATTCTGCCCAAGGAAAGATGGGGAGAAGACATTAAGTATTCCCAAGAAACAGGAGCTCTAGATAAGCAGCAACTAGAAAGAGAAGCAATAATTTCCATTTAAATTGCTTGGTTTTAGCTTTCAATAAGGATTTTATTCATTTTTAATAAAAATTAAATATATTTAACATGTGCAATGTGATATTTTGATATAAAGAAACATTAGGAAATGACTGCAGTAAGAAAACAAAATAACATCTCCATCATCTCACATAGCTATTCTTTTGTGTGCATGCTGAGAACACCTAAGATGTACTCTCTCAGAAAACTTAAAGTGCAAAATACAGTTAAATAAATGTTTTTCTCTAGAAAAAAGCAAACAGTCCAGGGCAGAGAGATAGCCAGGATCAAGTTTATAAAGAGTCCTTCAGCTCTTAGCACTGGTGTATCTGTAGCAATAGATACACTTTACCTTTGTAAAAACACTTTATTCCTTTTAAACTAGTTAAGACCAGGGTAAACTATGGAATAAATCTGTGACATTTCTCAACACCAAAATCACTGAACTCATAGATGTACTCTCTCAGAAAACTTAAAGTGCAAAATACAGTTAAATAAATGTTTTTCTCTAGAAAAAAGCAAACAGTCCAGGGCAGAGAGATAGCCAGGATCAAGTTTATAAAGAGTCCTTCAGCTCTTAGCACTGGTGTATCTGTAGCAATAGATACACTTTACCTTTGTAAAAACACTTTATTCCTTTTAAACTAGTTAAGACCAGGGTAAACTATGGAATAAATCTGTGACATTTCTCAACACCAAAATCACTGAACTCATCAAATCAGATATTATTAAATGTGCTATAATGCATACTAAAGAAAAAAGAAAATATTGAAATAAGAAAATAACTTGAATGAATAGTAACAAATTCTCACCAAAAGTACTAACATCAGTGTAAATTTTCAAGTTTAATCCCAAACATGTAATGCTATTCTTTACTAACATCAAAAGCAATCATATCTGTAGAATATAGTGAGTTAGTATGTGTTTGTCATAGATTCAATTTACATTTTTCTTTAGTTCACACAATTACATTCCATATGATTAAATGGATCATTTAAAAATATAATCATTCCCTTTCTCAAACATATTCTTTGCTCCTAGATTTAATTTTATAAATTCAATCACTAAAGTTCACTTCTAAATACAACTTTGATGTAAAAGAAGGTTTTAATGAACAACAAAATTTCCACAGATAGAGCTACAAGCTTCAGGTATGAAAACACTGAAAATCAATTTGATACTTTTTCTACTTACCTTTCAGAGAAGGCAATGGCACCCCACTGCAGTGCTCTTGCCTGGAAAATCCCGTGGATGGAAGAGCCTGGTGGGCTGCAGGCCATGGGGTCGCACAGAGTCGGACACGACTGAGTGACTTAGCAGCAGCGGCGGCACACTTACCTTGAATCAGATTCCATTACCACATTACAAAAGGTGGACGTTATGCAACAGCTGGTGGACGTGCTTGTGCTCGGTCGCTCAGACGTGTCCGACCCTGCAACCCCGTGGACTGCAGCCCCTCAGGCTCCGCTGTCCATGGGATTCTCCAGGCAAGAATACCGGAGTGGGTTACCGTGCCCTCCTCCAGGGGATCTTCCCAACCCAGGGACGGAACCCAGGTCTCCGCACTGTGGGCGGATACTTTACCAGCTGAGCCACCACCAGGGAGGCCCAGGAATGCTGGAGTGGGTAACCTACCCCTTCTCCAGGGGATCTTCTCCACCCAGGAAATGAACTGGGGTTTCCTGAATTGCAGGCAGATTCTTTACCAGCTGAGCTACCATGGAAGCCCAATAACCTTTGGATTAAAGTTATCAAAGGCAGCCTTGACCCAATCTCAGCACAAAACTTTTCATTATTTATTGGTAAAGTTTGCTTAAATGACAACAAAATTGGCCTGATGCAAATAGCAAGCTTCTGGGAAGGTGTAAATGATCCCAATTATGAAATTTTTAGTTTACAGAGAACTTTCCCTAAATGTTCCTGAATCTTCAGGAGAGGAACACACCGCAGTCCCGAGCGACACTCACCTTGCGGTAGAGCATGCGGCACACAGCTACCCTCAGCCTCATCCCCACGCGCTGCATGTGGTAGAAGCACAAGTGGTGCAGGACGGCCCACACGAGCGCGCAGGCGCTCAGCCCCGCCGCGTAGCCGTAGGCTTCATGCAAAGCGGCAGAATCACTGGGATCGTGGTTTTCAACATAACTAATGATTTTTCCCAAGAATATGGGCTGAATCACTTTAGTGCCTTCCTAAAAGAAAAAAGCCTCAATTAGATGTACAAGTCATTCCAGTTTTTCTTAACACAAGCTTTACTTTTATTATAGGATGTTCAAAAGCCATCTTGACAAAAGTGCTACATTCATGGCTAATCTATAAGAAAAATACACAGATCCACTATCTCCAATAAGACAAGCAGACAGTAGTTTTAACTGTAAGCCAAAATTTTACATTCAAAGACAATAAAACCTTAGTATTCTTTAGCTAAAAAGTTCTTCTGGTTTTTAAGTAGAAAGAAAAGACAAGTCTTTCATATTCACCACGAGCTTTATTGAACAACATATTCACCATTCTGTTCTACTACCTTCTGTCATTTTTTCAGGCAACTTCATAATTACAGCTTCCTAAAACTTAGTATATTTTTGAGCAAAGAACTGTTCTACGTGCCTTTTACAGTCTTTCAAGGAATTAAATTTTTTTCAATTAAGAGAATTTTGTAAAAAAAAGAAAAAAAGGAAATCCAAAGGTATAATTTCTGGTAAGTATGGAAGATGAGTCAGAACTTCCAGGCCAAGCTGTAACAGTTTGGCTGGTCATCAAAGGAACATGCAGTCTTACAGTATCCTGATGGAAGATAATGCAATTTCTGTTGACAAATTTTGAACACTTTTCATCAAGTGCTGCTTTATGGTCTAACTGGGAGCAGTACTTACTGAAATAAACTGTTTGGTTTTCTGGAAGGGGCTCATAATAGAGGACTCCCTTCCAGTCCCACCATGTACACATCATGTTCTTTGGATGAAGACTGGACTTTGGTGTGGTTGGTGGTGGTTCATTTCACTCACCCCACAATCTCTTCCATTCCACATTGGCATACAGTATCCACTTTTCATCGCCTACTACAATTTGTTTTCAAAAAGGAGAATTTTTTTTAAAAGTTACATTCCAGCAGAGAATTGGGTGTAGAAATATGGCCAAGAACAGTTTGTTTCCCCCGACTTAACCAAGGGAACATTTCCTGCAAAGATGGGCTTGATAAAGGACAGAAAAGGTATGGACCTAACAGAAGCAGAAGATATTAACAAGAGGTGGCAAGAATACACAGAAGAATTGTACAAAAAATATCTCATGACCCAGATAACCACAATGGTGTGATCACTCACCTAGAGCCAGACATCCTGGAATGTGAAGTCAAGTATTGTAAAGCAAAACAAACTAAAAAAATAAAAATTAATTAAAAAAAAAAGTGGGTCTTAGAAAGCATCTCTACGAACAAAGCTAGTGGAGGTGATGGAATTCCAGTTGAGTTATTTCAAATCCTAAAAAATGATGCTGTGAAAGTGCTGTATTCAATATGGCAGCAAATTTGGACAACACACCATTGGCCACAGGACTGGAAAAGGTCAGTTTTCATTCCAATCTCAAAGAAAGGCAATGCCGAAGAATGCTCAAACTACCACACAATTGCACTCATCTTACACACTAGTAAAGTAATGCTCAAAATTCTCTAAGCCAGGCTTCAGCAATATGTGAACGGTGAACTTCCAGTTGTTCAAGCTGGTTTTAGAAAAGGCAGAGGAACCAGAGATCAAATTGCCAACATCCGCTGGATCATTGAAAAAGCAAGAGAGTTCCAGAAAAACATCTATTTCTGCTTTATTGACTATGCCAAAGCCTTTGACTCTGTGGTTCACATCAAACTGTGGAAAATTCTTCAAGAGATGGGACTACCAGACCACCTGACCTGCCTCTTGAGAAACATGTATGCAGCTCAGGAAGCAACAGTTAGAACTGGACATGGAACAATAGACTGGTTCCAAATAGGAAAAGGAGTATGTCAAGGCTGTATATTGCCACTCTGCCTATTTAACTTCTATGCAGAGTACAATATGAGAAATGCTGGGCTGGAAGAAGCACAAGCTGGAATCAAGATTGCCAGGAGAAATTTCAATAACCTCAGATATGCAGATGACACCTTATGGCAGAAAGTGAAGAGGAACTAAAAAGCCTCTTGATGAAAGTGAAAGAGGAGAGTGAAAAAGTTGGCTTAAAGCTCAACATTCAGAAAACGAAGATCATGGCATCTGGTCCCATCACTTCATGGGAAATAGACGGGGAAACAGTGGAAACAGTGTCAGACATTATTTTTGGGGGGCTCCAAAATCACTGCAGATGGTGATTGCAGCCATGAAATTAAAAGACGCTTACTCCTTGAAAGGGAAGTTATGACCAACCTAGATAGCATATTCAAAAGCAGAGACATTACTTTGCCAATAAAGGTTTTTAAGGCTATGGTTTTTCCAGTAGTCATGTATAGATGTGAGAGTTGGACTGTGAAGAAGGCTGAGCACCAAAGTATTGATGCTTTTGAACTGTGGTGTTGGAGAAAGACTCTTGAGAGTCCCTTGGACTCACCTCAGAGATCAGTCCTGGGTGTTCTTTGAAAGGAATGATGCTAAAGCTGAAACTCCAGTACTTTGGCCACCTCATGCGAAGAGTTGACTCATTGGAAAAGACTGATGCTGGGAGGGATTGGGGGCAGGAGGAGAAGGGGGCGACAGAGGATGAGATGGCTGGATGGCATCACTGACTCGATGAACCTCAGTTTGAGAGAACTCCAGGAGTTGGTGATGGACAGGGAGGCCTGGCGTGCTGCAATTCTTGGGGTCACAAAGAGTGGGACATGACTGAGCGACTGAACTGAACTGAACTATCTTACCTGGATTAATATAAAGTGATTAATATAACTGAGATGGTGAAATGACTTTCAGTGTTTTTTGGGATATTTTGAGTATGTTGGCTATCTCCCACATGATATAACACTGATTGTTCTCAATTAACATCTAAATTTGCTATCAAGTCCCACCATCAACTGGTCTACTTGACTGTGGAACATCCCACCAAGAAATCTCCAGCACAAAACTTTTTTTTTTTTTTTTTTGCTGTGCTGGGTCTTCATTGCAGAGCTTAAGCTTCTTTAGTTGGCAAGTGCCAGCTTAGTTGCTCTGAAGCACGTGATATCTTAATTCCCCAACCAGGGATTAAATGCATGACACCTGCATTGGAAGGCAGACTCAACCACTGGACCATCAGGGAAGCCCCCAGATAGGCTTGTTTTTGATAGCTCTCTTCTATCTGTACAAAGTTGAGGAACCCACAAGAGGAAGAGGAAATCCAAAACTCAAAACATGAAGCATAACTAAAATGCATTTTTTGCTCAACCAGCTAGTGCCTGATCAGATTATTTACAGAAAGCTGACCCCATTCCTCAATGGAGGTGACACTGAAGCCCTACAATCTTTGTCTTGCTCTACCCACACATGTTCATAGGCTATACCAACCGCCTTACCATCCACAAGGTCACAGATTTCATATACTCCAGAGAAGACTGTTTAGTGGAAAATTTATGAGTAAGATGTCCATATCAGAGTAAGATGAGTGGTTCTCAAGACACAAAGGCTCACTGTTACATTTCCAGCAAGTCCCATCATTCAACCCTAGAGGCACTGAAGTTTAAGAAGAGCCCCTCATATCATAGATTGTAAAACACAGTTTATAGAGTTTACTGAGATAGAAGTCTGGAGACTTACACAGAGAAGCAAGAAAGTCAAACTATACATAGGCAGTCCCAGCCCAGACACAACCAAGGGCAGCCCAGCACTTTAACTTGCAAACCCAGTGCTCTCCATCAGAAGCCCAGCAGTAACACTTAGCATCCCAAAGTGTCCTAAAATTATGATTCTCTTTGGGAATCACTGCTGTTACTCAGCTCTCTATTTGAACCTAACATCATTGTAATTACAGAAGTAAGAGTAATGTCACCCACCTAAAAGAATACTGATAAATGCAACAAATCCAGCAAAAGAGAGTGCAAAATAAAGGCAGGCCATTATCACCTAAGTGTCTGGATTTTTCTGCTGAGACAGCGTTTAATAACCCAGTGAAGCAAACAGCTTCACTAAGAAGTAATGCCAGTCCATGGCCTATAGCTCTACTCTTCTGTCTATTCTTGATTCTAACCCTTAACTAGTGAGGAATAAAATGACTGAGAAAATGTTCACTATCAAACTTGAAACTAATCAAATTAAAACTTTCTGGATAAGCAGGCACAAGATAAAAAATTGTGCCCCAAAACCATTAATCTTTGACATCAGTCTGTGTTTGATCTGTGAATATTTTTTCCACAAACCAATGAGAATATAGTTCTTACTCCTTCACGGGAATTCTTCACAACTGTGAAACCATGAAAGATTTTTAAGAGCCAAGTATAATATGACAACATTCAATTAAAGTTCTATAAGAATCAAAGTATCTTGACACAGACATTTTTGGGGGGAGTCCTTGGTACTCAGCCTCCTGAAAGCACTTGACTTTTGGGCCTCATTTCCTGCTTCTTAGGGGAACTTCTCACAGGGTTAAGTGCTAAAATTTCCCTAGTCAGTATAGTTTCTCCATTACATTTCCATACATACTTACAAGGTTTCTTACCCAACTCCACCTTCTCTGTTCCATGAGAAAACTTAGGAAAACACAGGAAGCAGAAACAAGCTATATCAGATTAAGAAAAAAAAAAAGTTTGAAGGAAACATATAAGCAGAAAAGAATGAGCTTGTGGGAAAAATGATTAGGCAATTTATCTTCAGTATAGGGGGAATAGGTGACAAACAGTAGAATTGAAAAAGATTCAGAGCTAAGGAGGAAGAGCAGTGAATCTGGGAAAATAATAACCATTAAGATTCTAAATATAACTTCACTCCTCCTGACACAGTGGTCTTCATCCTGACTGAAACTTAACATCACCTGGGAGGGTTTAAGAGTACTCTGAGCCTGAAGCCAAGCTTCCAGAAACTGGTTTAGGTTCAAATGACCAGGGATGGAGCCTGAAGTTCCCTCTCCTAGAAGATGCGGGATGCAGAAACTAATCCCATGTAAGCATCTGCTGTTCTCCTGCATCATCAGGGCATCTTGGCATGGAGGAGCCGTGAACCTGCTTTGATGGACTTACAAGCACCACAAAGGGTCTTAATCTGAGTTCCATGTTACATACATTATGCTTCTAAGAAAAATACTTATGAACCAAAACTCTTGAAAATCCAATGATGGAAGATCAGACCTTTCATTTGACACCACTGAAAAAAATTAATGTGTATAAAATACTGTATTTACAAAATGAAAACATGAATCAAAATTTGTAATGTTACCCCTAAAAGGAAAGGAGAATTAGAATGGAGCCAACAAGCATACCAGTCTTTAAAAATAGCCTCCTCTTTGACTTTGGAATTGTGAAAACATTATATAGAATTATAAAACAAGTTTTCAAAAGCAATTCCTAAAATTTCAGAGTCAAATAAAACAAAAGTTATATCCATCCAGTAGGCTGGCAGAGCTATACAAAAAATAATTGTTGAAGGTGTTTTTGTTTTTGTTTAATTTGAAACCACATTCCCTGCGTGATATGCCTACCTAGAGACAATATGAACAGCAACAACAACAACAAAATCTTCCAAAAGTCACATTATGGTTAATAGTGTTGATATTATAAGATTTTTAAATGAATAATTATGTGGATATGATTGAGATCTGAGATTAGGCATGGAAGAAAAGAGATGATGTGAGAAAAGAGATAACAATCTAAGAGGTTAAAAAAAAAAAAAAAACACTAGTATCCTGAATCTGATTTAGATTGGAAATACCCACATAAACTCAAGGTTTGTTTCCTCTAAAATATGTATTCTAGCTTTGTCCAGTGACAAAGCTGAGTCGAGCACCCCTAGGGCCCAGAACACAGTCTCTAAATACCATTTCCCACTAGAAGGAGCCATGGCTGCTTGGAGAAATGGAGATTCTAGGGCTGGGGCATAATTTGCACTTAAAAATGCACAGATTTTTTTGGTGTAAACTAGAAACATGTTGTCACACCAGAAAGATAAAAAAAAAATTAGCAAAGATTTCTTCAGTAAGCACAAGAGACAGGAGTCCTGGGAAGAGACCTATTCTATCCTTAATGCCAGAGGCTGGTTTCACAAAGAGTTTAGAAAACTTCATCGAACCTAGGTGGGGGTCAGGATTAGGAGTTCATGTACACTCGTGGCTGATTCATGTCAATGTATAGCAAAATAAATATGGTATTGTAAAGCAAAACAAACTAAAAAATAAAAATTAATTAAAAAAAAAAGAAAAGAAAACTTGTTGCTGTTTACAGGCCATCATGGTAGGACACAAACTCTTGAGAAAACTACTTCTAAAAGCCAACTTTTCTGGACACTAGTTAAAAGTTTCACTTTTAAGCAGAATTTTGAATTTATCACCATCATGAAAGCAATCTTTTTTAAAAAAAGGAGTCACCTATTTCTTTGACTCATTAAGGAAAATGGGTTGAGGGGGATTGGAGGATGAGTGAAATAGGTGAGGGAGATTGAGAGGTACAAACTTCCAACTATAAAATAAATAAGTTGTGGGAATGTAATGTACAACATAGGAATACAATCAATAACACTGGACTAACGTTGTGTGGTGACAGAGGGTAACTAGACTGATCAGGGTGATCATTTTATAATGTACAAAAATACTGAATACCACACTGTACACCTGAAACTAATATAAGTCAATCATACTTCAATTTTTAAAATTTTTTCAGTGACAATAAAATACAGTTGTTTTTTTTTTAATGAATTGAAAAGCTTCACCCTCATATATGTCTCAAGTTCATCAGTGTGTATACTACTAATATCTGATGGCTAATTCTATGCTCTCAAGAATCAGGAAGGGTACACACAGCATGTCTGCTCTGCAGATCCTTGTCTGCTTGGCTCCTTGCCCCCTTCCCCTCTCCCTTGCTGTGTGGTCCTCAGTGGTTGTTCTGAGCCCACAGTCCCTCTGCCACCAGCAGCCACTCTTCATCTTCCTGGGTTGAGCAGAAGTGAGGGACACATGGAAGAAAGGGTTGGGGAATAAATACAAAGACCACTCAAGCTCTTGGGGAACCAGCTGTGAGTCGAGGCACAAAGCCCACTGTGCGACGCAGAGGATTCTCTTTAATTCCTGCCCATCAGCTGAGCTCCAAAGTGAAGGCACAAACATGTGCCTTCCTATAGCCTCTACCTAAAACAGAGACAACCAGCAAAAGTGTCCTTGGACAAAGGTCTAGTGATTAGACAAGGTCAGCCATTTCTAAAGTTCCTAGGAAGAGGACATAAACCCTGGCCACTCTTCCCCGTGCAAAGGAGGGGAGTGAGTGAACCCACTCTGGCTCTCTGAGGCACCCCACTTACACACCAACAGGTGAAAACCTCGTCTCTCAGAGAGAAGCGCTGATGACCTGGGGAGTGGTCTCTGTGTCTCTGGTCCAGGAAGAGTCTTCAGGCTCCTCTCCACCCTGAGGGCCCCGGGCAGGAGGAGACCTGTTTTCCTCACCCAAGGTCCCCATGGAGGTGCACACAGGGGCCAGGCAGGCAGGGAACTCACTGGCTGTTCTTTTCTAATTAGGGGTGACCTGCATGTGCTCCAGGTTGAACATTAGCCAGATAATTATTTTCCAAAGCATGATGATCACGCCTCAATTCTTACAGGACAGAGGTTTCACACTTTGAAATCCTAACCCCAGAATCCTCACCCTGGACTGGCATCACCCTGCCTCTTCCCACTGATGCTGCTAAAATTGCCTTCATTGTGGTTTGTCACAGCACCATCTGGAAACCATGGATAGCACATAAGTCACTCTGTGCACCAGAGGAATTAAAAGAGGGAAGGAGGTCACAAAGTAAATATGTTCATGTTTCAGAGAATCCTGAGCTGAGTTTAGATCCTCCACTATCTAACATTATCACCACTTAGGGATGGTAATGAGGGGAAGGTGGCTTCTGAAAGTGCTCCTGGTCCCTCTGAACACAGCATGATGTTGCTGCTGGCGTCAACATCCTAGTCAAATCTGGCACCCAGGGACACGGTCATCTGAACTCTACCCTCATTTTTGATCCCAAATCTGACTTCCTGCTCCAGGAAGTTCTTATCATCCTATTTATTATCTTCAGACAAAGTTCAGGATGCATGTGTCTGGCACAAAGAATACAAAGCTCTAAAGACAAGACTTTCTAACCCTGGACGAGCTCTCAGTCACTGAGATGAACACACTCATGTCAGAGAGCCTGAAGTGAAACCTCAGTTTGTTCTTTATGCTCCGTGTGACCAGGCATCCTATGTAACTACTTGGACTGTGTCCTCTCTTCTAAAATGGGGGTAATATGAAACCTACAACTTCACTGAGTTAGTCCAAGGAATAAAATGATATTACACATAAAGTGCCCACAGCATTTCCTGATACATAACGTATTTTGAGTACTTACCATTGTTCCTACTGCACTACTAATAGTACTGCTGCTGCCACCACCATGACTACTGAGTAGGAGCCCCTGTTACTGCGGCTGGAACTTCTAGTACTACTAAGGACGAGCTCCCTTGTTTTCAAGGTCCTTGATTCCCCGTTTCTCTGCCATGACCACCCCACAGTCAGCCTCCAGAAGGAGGGGCTGGGACACTACCTACTGACACCTTCCACAGTGCCAGGCCTGGCCTTCCTGGATCCCCAGCAGGATGTGTTCCTGGGGCTGGACAACTTTGGAATCAACACTGTACCCGCCTTCACAAGGCACTGCAGCATCTCAGTGGTCAGCGCCCTCTCTAAGGTGGCACTCTGCCCCACACACTTGCCCCACCCTCTGGCACAATGGTCAACCCACCTTTGTCATCAACAAGAAGTCCATCTCCCAGGACCACCCAGTCACCTGGGAGCTGACAGATTCTCTGTCTCACCAGTTGTGTGGGGCAGACTTTACCTGCCCAGCTGCCCATTGACTGCAGTGCCCTTCAGCACAGCACAGCACAGCCTTTAAGCAAGAGCCACACTGACCACCTGTAAACCACCTGGCCACCCACTCCACCCTCAACACAATGGACAGACAACTCACACCTTCTAAAACATCTCTTTCCCAGCAACTGCATCTTCCATCCCTCCTGCCCTCATATGCTCACAGCCCGCCCGTGTCCCTAAGGAAGCACTAAGGGTCCACAGAGAGCATGAGCCACCCAGGGCGGCCTGCAGCAGACCCCCAGAAGGCTCAGCCAGGACAGGGGGCTAATGGCACTGTGTCCCCAGGTGGACTGTCCTCTGGAGATCTTGACCCAAGATCTTCAGGGTCATGGAGGTCACTGACCTCACAGCTTTATGCCTCTGGTTTTTTCCTGCATATCCCCTCCTACACTTTCGGCCAATGCCAGGCTACCAAGACTCTCCCTTCAACCAGCAAACACCCCCACAGCCAGGGACAGAAGCCAGGATGGGTGGTGTATGGATTCTCCATGATTAATGGTGAAGCTGGAGCTCCTCCCCACAGGGGCTCTGGTTTGGGTGACCTGGCACATGAGGAGGGAGCAGCCCAGGGAAGGGTGTGCTCTTGGAGCTCCGGCAGCTTCCAACAAGACTCAGGGCCCCAGGTTCTGTTTCACAGGAATGGGAGAGGCAATGATCCCTTCTTAGGAAAACATTTATCAGATGTGTCCCTGGCAAGTTATTTGCTAGGCAACAATTACTTGTTAAGTGACTATAAAATGTCTTATGTTTTGGTCTGTGATCGAAGTTTACCTTACCCAAACCATAAGGCACATATCCTTGAGGTTGTAGGATGTTCTTTTATATCGTTTACTGAACATTAACAAAGAATACACAAAAGAACTGTACAAAAAAGATCTTCACGACCCAGATAATCACGATGGTGTAAGCACTCACCTAGAGCCAGACATCTTGGAATGTGAAGTCAAGTGGGCCTTAGGAAATATCACTACGAACAAAGCTGGTGGAGGTGATAGAATTCTAGTTGAGCTATTTCAAATCCTAAATGATGATGCTGTGAAAATGTAGCACTCAATACGCCAGCAAATTTGGAAAACTCAGCAGCGGCCACAGGACTGGAAAAGGTCAGTTTTCACTCTAATCCCAAAGAAAGGCAATGCTGAAGAATGCTCAAACTACCACACAGTTGCACTCATCTCACACGCTAGTAAAGTAATGCTCAAAATTCTCCAAGCCAGGCTTCAACAATACGTGAACTGCGAACTTCCAGATGTTCAAGCTGGTTTTAGAAAAGGCAGAGGGACCAGAGATCAAATTGCCAACATCTGCTGGATCATGGAAAAAGCAAGAGAGTTCCAGAAAAACATCTATTTCTGCTTTATTGACTATGCCAAAGGCTTTGACTGTGTGATCACAATAAACTGTGGAAAATTCTGAAAGAGATGGGAGTACCAGACCACCTGACCTGCCTCTTGAGAAACCTGTATGCAAATCAGGAAGCAACAGTTAGAACGGGACATGGAACAACAGACTGGTTCCATATAGGAAAAGGAGTACATCAAGGCTTTATATTGTCACCCTACTTATTTAACTTATATGCATCATGAGAAATGCTGGGCTGGAGGAAGCACAA
>SJXQ01006994.1:0-37385 GCA_006408695.1 Aepyceros melampus | reverse complement strand
CTCATTGGAAAAGACTGTGATGCTGGGAGGGATTGGGGGCAGGAGGAGAAGGGGACGACTGAGGATGAGATGGCTGGATGGTGTCACTGACTCCATGGGTGTGAGTCTGGGTGAACTCTGGGAGTTGGTGATGGACAGGGAGGCCTGGCGTGCTGTCATTCATGGGGTCGCAAAGAGTCGGACACGACTGAGTGACTGAACTGAACTGAACTAGGCCAGGTTAGTAATATTGAGTCTTAATGAAATTAATAGCAATGAATTTGCCTAGCTGCTGCTGCTGCTAAGTCACTTCAGTTGTGTCTGACTCTGTGTGACCCCATAGATGGCAGCTCCCCATGCTCATCTGTCCCTGGGATTCTCAAGGCAAGAACACTGGAGTGGATTGCCATTTCCTTCTCCAATGCATGAGAGTGAAAAGTGAAAGTGAAGTCACTCAGTTGTTTCCGACTCTTAGTGACCCCATGGACTGTAGCCCACCAGGCTCCTTCATCCATGGGATTTTCCAGGCAAGAGTATTGGAGTGGGGTGCCATTGCCTTCTCCGGATTTTGCCATAAGCAGTATTATTATTTTTACTTATTTGGCTTTGCATGGTCTTAGATGGAGCACATGGGATCTTTGATCTTGATTTGCAGCGTGTGGGTTCTATTCTGTGACCAAGGACTGAACCCAGGCCCTCTGCATTGGGAGTGTGGAGACTTAGCCAGGGGGCCACTAGGGAAGTTCCAGCCATAAGCATTATTGATTGCCAAATGATAACTCACTCAGTTCTTGAAAATGGTAATTTCTCCTGTAGGATAAATACTGACAATTCAGCTTTACATCATACACTCATTTCTGTTTCAACTCTTGAAAATTATGGCTGACTCCCTCTCTGCTCACCTGAAACTATCACAACTGTCATAATTGGCTATACATCAATACAAAATAAAAGTTAAAAAAATTAAAAAGCAATTAAAATTGAAACCCACTATTTATTGATTTTATAAAATAGCCTATCTTAGCACATTTTAAAATTTTAAAACTTTGTTTACTGATGAAATGATATGATACCTGAGATATGGGTCACAAGAAGGTGGTGGGGTTGGATGAATTGTGGGATTGGGATTGAGATACACACACACACACACACACACACATATATATATACTCTATGATACTATATATAGAATAGACAGCTAGTGAGAACTGACTGTACAGATCAGGGAACTATACTCAGTGCTCTGTGGTAACCTGAATGAGAAGGAAATACAAAAAGAGGGGAAAAATGTAAACATATAGCTGATTAACTTTGCTGTATGGCAGAAACTAATGGCATTGTAAAGTAACTATACTCCTATAAAAATTAATTAAAACAAAAGCCTTTGACAGAATTTAATATCCATTTATGATAAAAACCCTCCAGAAAGCAGGCATAGAAGGAACATACCTTGACATAATAAAAGCCATCTATGATAAACCCACAGCAAACATTATCCTCAATGGTGAAAAATTGAAAGCATTTCCCCTGAAGTCAGGAACAAGACAAGGGTGCCCACTTTGACCGCTACTATTCAACATAGTTTTGGATGTTTTAACCACAGCAATCAGAGAAGAAAAAGGAATAAAAGGAATCCATGTTGGTGAATTAGTAAAACTCTCAATGTTTGCAGGCGACATGATCCTCTACATAGAAAACCCTAAAGACTCCACCAGAAAATTACTAGAGCTAATCAATGAATATAGTAAAGTTGCAGGATATAAATTTAACACACAGAAATCCCTTGCAGTCCTATACAATGAGAAAACAGAGAAGGAAACAATTCCATTCATCATTGCAATGAAAAGAATAAAATATTTAGGAATAAATCTACCTAAAGAAACAAAAGACCTATATATAGAAAACTTTTAAATACTGATGAATGAAATCAAAGATTACACAAATAGATGGAGAAATATACCATGTTCATGGATCGGAAGAATCAATATAGTAAAAATGAGTATATTACCCAAAGCAATCTATAGATTCAATGCAATCCCTATCAAGCTACCAACAGTATTTTTCAAAAACTAGAACAAATGACTTCACAGTTTGTATGGAAATACAAAAAATTTCAAATAGCCAAAGCAATCTTGAGAAAGAAGAATGGAACTGGTGGAATTAACCTGCCTGACTTCAGACTATGCTATAAAGCTACAGTCATCAAGACAGTATGGTACTGGGCACAAAGACAGAAATATAGATCAATGGAACAAAATAGAAAGCCCAGAGATAAATCTATGCACCTATGGACACCTTATCTTTGACAAAGGAGGTAAGAATATACAATGGAGAAAAGATAATCTCTTTAACAAGTGGTGTTGGGAAACTGGTCAACCACTTGTAAAAGAATAAAATTGGAACACTTTCTAACACAATACACAAAAATAAACTCAAAATGGATTAAAGATCTAAATGTAAGACCAGAAAATATAAAACTCCTAGAGGAAAACTTCAGCAAAACACTCTCTGACATAAATCACAGCAGAATCCTCTATGACCCACCTCCCAGAGTAATGGAAATAAAAGCAAAAATAAATAAATGGGGCCTAATTAAACTTAAAAGGTTTTGCACAATGAAGGAAACTATAAGCAAGGTGAAAAGACAGGCTTCAGAATGGGAGAAAATAATAGCAAATGAAGCAACTGACAAAGAATTAATCTCAAAAATATACAAGCAGCTCATGCAGCTCAATACCAGAAAAGTAAACAACCCAATCAAAAAATGGGCTAAAGAACTAAACAGATATTTCTCCAAAGAAGATATACAGATGGCTAACAAACACATGAAAAGATGTTCAACATCACTCATCATCAGAGAAATGCAAATCAAAACCACAATGAGGTACCATCTCATGCCAGTCAGAATGGCTGCTATCAAAAAATCTACCAACAATAAATGCTGGAGAGGGTGTGGAGAAAAGGCAACCCTCTTACACTGTTGGTGGGAATGCAAGCTAGTACAGCCACTATTTAGAACAGTGTGGCAATTCCTTAAAAAACTGGAAATAGAACTGCCATACGACCCAGCAATCCCACTGCTGGGCAACCCAAAGAAGAAACAGGAATTGAAAGAGACATGTGTACCCCAATGTTCATCGCAGCACTGTTTATAAAAGCCAGGGCATGGAAGCAACCTAGATGTCCATCAGCAGACGAATGGATAAGAAAGCTGTGGTACATATACACAATGGAGTATTACTCAGCCATTAAAAAGAATACATTTGAATCAGTTCTAATGAGGTGGATGAAACTGGAGCTGATTCTACAGAGTGAAGTAAGCCAGAAAGAAAAATACCAATACAGTATACTAACACATATATATGGAATTTAGAAAGATGGTAATGATGACCCTATATGGGAGACAGCAAAAGAGACACAGATGTAAAGAACAGACTTTTGGACTCTGGGAGAAGGCGAGGGTGGGATGATGTGAGAGAATAGCATTGAAACATCTATATTATCCTATGTGAAACAGATCACCAGTCCAGGTTCGATGCATGAGGCAGGGCACTCAGGGCTGGTGCACTACGATGACCCTGAGGGATGGGATGGGGAGGGAGGTGGAAGGGGGGTTCAGGATGGGGAACACATGTCCACCGATGGTGGATCCATGTCAATGTATGGCAAAAACCACTACAATATTGTGAAGTAATTAGCCTCTAATTAAAACAAATAAATTAATTTACAAAAAATTAGAAAAAAAAAACCCACATAAAAAAGAAACAAGAATCAGAAGCAAACAGAAAGGTGTGGTGTTGGTAAATGTAAGGATGAAACAGTGATGGCCATGATTTGAAAAATGTTGAAGCTGTTTGATGAGTTAGAGGGAGTTTACTGTAACTATTTTTTATATTTGTTTGCTTTAAGCCTAAAAACAAAAAATGTTTATTTGAATTTTATCATCAAAAAACTCCTTGAGAGAGATGCAGTTGTGATAATTTTAAACACTTTTAAAAAAGCTTATATGGTTTTTGATAGGTCTTATTTATTATGTAAAGATGTAACAAGAAACTTTATGGTCTATCATCCATCAGTTCAAGAGCCAGCATTAGAAATTCTTTGATTCAGCCAATCATCATTTTATTTCCATAGCTTTATTTATATATAAATGGACATTTCTTACAATGTATAGACTTCCTATTTCTAGTAATTTTCTTTATTAGACACAGGCCAGAGATAGGTGTTATTTACACTCTAAGTCCATCGAGTCATATCCATCTCATGGACAGTGTAAAATATTATGTCTGTTGGAGACATTGGAAGTATGCTTTGTAAGGGCTGTTATTTAAATATTTAATATTAACAATTCTCATTAAATGATACAAATCATTGTGCAGATTTAGAGATGCGAGTCATTGTATATAGTCGACATGTTAAAGCCGACACCCCTGCAGTTACCTGTGTGCCAATTAGTTCTTTGCTCTTCTTGAACAGCCTGCATCAGGTCTATCAAAATGGGCATGATGCTTGTGTTTATCAAGATGTTTTTTGCTCATTAGATGTCAGTGGGCTGTCAAAGTGCAGTTACTGAACATTACTATGGCGGTTAGAAAGAAGTAGCCCAACTGCCACGTAATTATCTCTGAGTCATAAGGGCATAAATATAAATTATTACATCCTTAGAGCTCAGAGGGGAGGTTTTGAATATAAATACCTTGAGAGTTTTAAGAGACATGGTGCATACATGATCATTCAGAGCTTCTGAATATTGAACATAGAGGCTTCATAGAGAATGAAGATAAATGGAACTGAACCTAATCGCAAGGCTTTGTGTTAGAATATTCAGGCAATGCGACTGCACAGACGCGGAACGAGGGAGGCAGCCTGTCCCAGCGCTCAGCAGCGGAGAGACCCTAACAAAGTGGCTTAGTTTTTGTTTATTTTTGGCAGCACCGGGTCTTCACTGCTGCTTGGGTTTCCTCTCATTGCAGTGTGTGGGCTCCTCGCTGTGGTGCCCTCTTGTTGTGCAGCATGGGGTCTGAGCACTCTTGCTTCAGTAACTGCAGCTCCTGGGCAGTAGAACACATGCTCAATAGTTGTGGTGCAGGGGCTTAGCTGGTTCATGGCATGTGGGATCTTCCTGGACCAGGATGGAACTTGCATTTATCAGTGGATTCTTTACCATTGAGCCTCCAGGGAAGCCCTGTTTAATTTTCAGATGCCTCAGATTGCAACTCCTGAAGGGAGTGGTGAGGCCAACTCATAGCCTAATGCTTATTGATTGAATCTGAAACATAGTTTTATTTATCAGTAAAATGGTTTTTTACATTGAATATAGTTAATACATTAATCTTGACAATGCCAAGATATGGTTAACAAATGTGCCCATTTTATTATTAAAAATAACTATTTGGGCAATTAATGCATACTAATATGCTATTTTGTGTATTCTCTGTGTCTTCTGTGATTAAAAGAAACTCAGGGAAGATCAAGGTAATTATTTAACTAAAAGCAATAGCCAAATGATTTAGCAAAGGTTAGCTAGATCGTGCGTGTGTGTGCCAAGTCACTTCAGTTGGGTCTGACTCTTTGTGACCCCATGGACTGTTAAAAAAATTAATTGTTGAAAAAGTTAATTGACTTGTACTGGGCTCCATCAGATTTTCAAACATATAGGATGCTTCATGCTTTCTAATTAAAAGATTTTTAAAACTTTTTAGTTTGTATTGGAGTATAGCCAATTAACAGTGTTGTGATAGTTTCGGGTGAACAGTGAAGGGACTCAGCCATACACATACATGTATCCATTCTCCCCCAAGCTCCTCTCCCATCCAGGCTGCCACATAACACTGAGCAGAGTTCCATCCGTTATACAGTAGGTCCTTGTTGGTTTTCCATTTTAAATATAGCAGTGTGTACATGTCCATCCCAAACTCCCTAACTATCCCTTCCTCCCACCCTTCCCCCCAGCAATCATAAGTTCATTCCTTAAGTCTATGAGTCTCTTTCTGTTTTTTTAAGTTCATTTGTATCATTTCTTTTCAGATGCCACTTATTAATATGAGGGATGTCATATGATATTTCTTCTCTGTCTGATTTACTTCACTCAGCATGACACTCTCTAGCTCCATCCATGTTGCTGCAAATGGTATTATTCCATTCTTTTTAATGTGGAGTAATATTCAACTAAATTAAAAAAATTTTTTTGGAGGGGCTGCACTGTGGGGCATGTGAGATCTTAGTTCCTTGACCAGGGATTGCACTTGAGACTCCTGCCCTGGAAGCATGGAATCTTAACCACTGGGACGGCCAGAAGGTCCTAAGATGCTTCACTTCAAGATGTAGGAAAAGTTGAACTGCAGAGCTAGAATTTGTACTTTTTCCTCAAGGCTCATACTGCAGCACTGTTTGACAAGAATGCTGCAGCAGCCTGGTTGCCTCATGTGGCCTTTGATGGCAATGGAAGCTGTGCCTTTCCAACATGAGCATGTCATTGAGAGTCTTTGTGGGAGGGGTTGGGCCTGCAGAAGAGGCATGGTGTGTGGAAGCGCTAATAATGTCTTTCAGAAATTGCTAGCCAAATTTTATGCTTCCAGAGCAGCATGAAAGAAATATTTTTGTTTACAGAAGAGCGCCTGTGCTTTCAAGTTAAAAGTATTGCTCTGTCAGAAGCATTTGCTCTTCTAAAGCTTCTACATTATTAATAAAAAATGTGTTGCAGTGTGACTCAGTGCTTATGAAAGTGTCTCCATGCACACGTTTAGAGATAATCTTCATTCTAACTTAAAATTCCTTACAGAGATTCCTTACTTTGTTTTGCCTTCCTTTCTATGCTCTTTGCTGCTCATCTTTTTGGCTGTTGTTCAGCTCTTCAGCAGACTTCACCAGAAGGTGATTGGGGAGCATAGAAGAGGGAGAAACAGAGCAACGGATCGAACGTTTCTGCTAAAACAGTTTTAATGAAGTATAATGCTGAAATTGACCACAGTTAGGTCTGTTAATTACTTTCACATTTCACTTACTGTACAGCCAACAGTCACTTAATTATATTAATTTCCCTTTAGTTAAATAGATTTGTAAAAAAATGCTTAAATAAACCTAGACAGCATATTAAAAAGCAGAGACATTACTTTGCCGACAAAGGTCCATTTGATCAAAGCTATGGTTTTTCTAGTAGTCTTGTATGGATGTGAAGTTGGACTATAAAGAAAGCTGAGTGCCAAATAAGTGATGCTTTTGAACTGTCGTATTGGAGAATACTCTTGAGAGTCCCTTGGACTGCAAGGAGATCCAACCAGTCCATCCTAAAGGAGATCAGTCCTGGGTGTTCACTGGAGGGACTGATGCTGAAGCTGAAACTCTAATACTTTGGCCACCTGATTCGAAGAACTGACTTATTGGAATAGACTCCAATGCTGGGAAAGATTGAAGGTGGGAAGAGAAGGGGACAACAGAGGATGAGATGGTTGGATGGCATCACTGACTCTATGGACTTGAGTTTGAGCAAGCTCTGGGACTTGGTGATGGACAGGGAAGCCTGGTGTGCTGCAGTCCATGGGGTCACAAAGTGTTGGACACGACTGAGTGACTGACTGAGCACTACTGCTACTTTATTTCATAAGTCTTAAGTTCTGATGAATAGGCTATGAATTATAGCTTTAATAACACTCATGGCTTAATTCTATGAAATGATTCTATTATGTTGTGACATAAAAAGATAACTGTTCTGATAACTGAAAGGCTGTAAGTGTCAAAAATAAATGGTACATCAATACTGTTTATTTTTTGTGGTGAAAACATTTCAGATTTACTCTCTTAACAACTTTGAAGTGTATGCTGCTACTGCTGCTAAATCACGTTAGTCATGTCCGACTCTGTGCGACCCCATAGATGGCAGCCCACCAGGCTCCTCCCTCCATCCCTGGGATTCTCCAGGCAAGAAACTGGAGTGGGTTGCCATTTCCTTCTCCAATGCATGAAAGTGAAAAGTGAAAATGAAGTCACTCAGTTGTGTCCGACTCCTAGCGACCCCATGGACTGCAGCCTACCAGGCTTTTCCATCCATGGGAGTTTCCAAGCAAGAGTACTGGAGTGGGGTGCCATTGCCTTCTCCATTTGAAGTGTATAGAGCAGTATTATTAATTATAGTCAGCATGCTGTACATCAGGTCACCTAAACGTACTTGTCTTATAAATAGAAGCTTGTACTCTTTGACAATGTCTCCCCATTTTCCCCACTCCCAGCCCCTGGTGACCACCATTCTACTATGTTTCTATGAGTTTGACTTTTTCAGATTCCACATATAATTTATTTAGTATTTGTTTTTCTCTGCCTGACTTTTACATTTAACAATGCCCTCAAGATCTATACAATATTGTCACAGATGACAGACTTTCCTTTATATACCTATATATATATATGTGTGTATGTGTGTGTGTGTGTGTGTGTGTGTGTGTATGTTAGTCTCTCAGTTGTGTCTGGCTCCTTGTGACCCCATGGGCTGTAGCCTGCCAGGCTCCACTGTCCATGGAATTCTCCAGGCAAGAATCCTGGAGTGGGTAGACATTTCCCTTCTCCAGGGGATCTTCCCGACTTGGGGGTTGAACCCGGATCTCCCCAGGTCCCCTGCATTGCAGCAGATTCTTTATCGTCTGAGCCACCGGGGGATTATCTTCCATTGTACGTGTGCACCGTATCCTCTTTATCCATTCTTCTTCTCAGCTATTGTTAGTAGTGCTGCAATGAACATGGGAGTGCAAGTATCTCTTTGTGATTGTGATTTAATTTCCTTGATATATACCCAGAAGCGGGATCTGGATCATATGGTAGTTGTCTTCTTAATTTTTGAGGGACTTACATACTGTTTTCCAGAATGCTATGCCTAGTCACTCAGTCATGTCTGACTCTGCAACACCATGGACTGCAGACCGCCAGGCTCCTCTCATCCAGGCAAGAATACTGGAGTGGGTTGTCATGCCTTCCTCCAGGGGATCTTCCCAACCCAGGGATTGAACTCAGGTCTCCTGCATGGCAGGTGGATTTTTGACTGACTGAGCCACCAGGGAAGCTCAAGAATACTGGAGTGGGTAGCCACAGTGGCTGCACCAGTTTACAGTCCTACTAACAGGACAAACGGATTCAATATGTCCTTATTGATTTTCTGTCTGGATGATCTATTCATGCCTGTAAGTGGGGGTATTGAAGTTACCTACTATTATAGTATGGTTTCTCTCCTCAGTTTGTTTCTATTTGCTTAATATTTTAGGTGCTCCAGTGTTGAGTGCATAGATACACTGTTATATATACATTAAATGATTATCTTTTTGATGAATTGATCCCTTTATCATTCTCTTATGACCTTCTTTGCCTCTTGTTACCATTTTTGGCTTAAAGTCTATTTTGTGTGATATAGAATAGCTATCCCTTCTTTCTTTTATCTTCTACCTGCATGGAATATCTTTTTTTTTAATTTAAATTTATTTTATTTTATTTTTTTTTAAATTAACTTTTTTTTAGTTTGTTTTGCTTTACAATACTGTATTCATTTTGCTACACATCGACATGAATCAGCCACGAGTGTACATGAACTCCCAATCCCAACCCCACCTCCCCCTTCCCGCCCCACACCCTCTCTCTGGATTATCCCCGTGCATCAGTCCGAAGCATCCTGCATCCTGCATCAAACCTGGACTGGCGATTCATTTCACTTATGATATCACACATGTTACACTGCCACTCTGCTAACCCATCCCACCCTCTCCCTCTCCTACAGAGTCCAAAAGGCCGTTCTATACATCTGTGTCTCTTTTGCTGTCTTGCGTACAGGTTTATCATTACCATCATTCTAAATTCCATATATATGTGTAAGTATACTGTATTGGTGTTTTTCTTTCTGGCTTACTTCACTCTGTATAATCGGCTCCAGCGTCATCCACCTCATTAGAACTGATTCAAATGTATTCTTTTTAATAGCTGAGTAATACTCCATTGTGTATATGTACCACAGCTTTCTTATCCATTCATCTGCTGATGGACATCTAGGTTGCTTCCATGTCCTGGCTATTATAAACAGTGCTACGATGAACATTGGGATACACGTGTTTCTTTCAATTCTGGTTTCCTTGGTGTGGATGCCCAGCAGTGGGATTGCTGGGTCATAAGGCAGTTCTGTTTGCAATTTTTTAAGGAATCTCCACACTGTTTTCCATAGTGGCTGTACTAATTTGCATTCCCACCAACAGTGTAAGAGGGTTCCCTTTTCTCCACACCCTCTCCAGCATTTATTGCTTGTTGACTTTTGGATCGCAGCCATTCTGACTGGTGTGAAATGGTACCTCATAAATTTATTTATTTTAATGGGAGGCTAATCTCTTCATTTTGAGTCTGTGTGTGTCCTTAAAGCTGAAGTATCTTATAGGAAACATGTAGTTGGGTCATGGTGTTTTTTTTTTTTTTTAATGTAGTGTTGATTTTTAATTATCTAGTTAATTAATTTTTTATTTTTGGCTGTGCTGGGTCTTCATCGCTGCACAGACTTTTCTCTAGTTGCTGGGGTTGGGGGCTACCCTCTGGTTGCGGTGTGCAGGCTTCCTGCTGTGGTGGCTTCTCTTGCTGTGGAGCACAGGCTCTGAGGCTAGACAGCTTCAGTAGTTGGGGCTCCCGGGCTCTGGAGCACAGGGTCAATAGTTGTGGTGCTTGGGCTTTAACGCTCCGTGGCATGTGGGATCTTCTCGGACCAGGGATCAAACCTGTGTCTCCTGCATTGGCAGGCGGATTCTTTGCCACTGAGCCACCAAGAAGGCCCTGGATCTTGTTTTTTAAATTAATCTAGCTGCTCTGTGTCTTTTGATTGGAAAACTCAATCCACTTATGTTTAAAGTAATTATCGATAGACAAGGACTTACTAAAGCCTTCGTAGGTGTCTCAGTGGTAAAGAATTCACCTGCCAATGCAGGAGGAGCAGGAGACATGGGTTTGATCCGGGGTGGGAAGGATCCCCTGGAGGAGGAAATGGCAACCCACTCCAGTGTTCTTGCCTGGAGAACCCCATGCACAAGGAGCTTGGTGGGCCACAGTCCCTGGGGTTGCAAAGAGTCAGACCCGACTGAGTGACTACACTTTCACTTTTCTTCCCCCCACTTTTAATTTTTTGATGTTGCAGTTCTGCTCTTTTGTACTGTGTTGATTAACAAATTACTTTAAGTGTAAATTTTCAAATTTTTGTCCTTTAACTTTTATAAAAGGTTAACTAGAGGTAAGTGGTATATACCCTACCATATTACAGTATTCGGAGAAGGCAATGGCCACCCACTCCAGTACTCTTGTCTGGAAAATCCCATGGATGGAGGAGCCTGGTAGACTGCAGTCCATGGGGTTGCTAAGAGTCGAGCACGACTGAGTGACTTCATTTTCACTTTTCACTTTCATGCATTGGAGAAGGAAATGGCAACCCACTCTAGTGTTCTTGCCTGGAGAATCCCACGGATAGCGAAGCCTGGTAGGCTGCCATCCATGGGGTTGAACAGAGTCGGACATGACTGAAGTGACTTAGCAGCATTACAGTATTAGAGGATTCTGAATCTGAGTATATACTTACCTTTACCAATGTGTTGCCTTTTTTTTAACGTAAGTTTTTATGTTACCTCTCATTTCACGTTGATGGACACCTTTCAGCATTTCTTAAAAGACAGGCCTAGTGGTGATGAATTCCCTGAGCTTTTGTTTGCCTGGGAAAGTTTACCTCATTTCTGAAGGACTGCTTTGCTGGATGAAGTACTCTTGATGGGCTGTTTTGTTCTTTCAGCACTTTGAATATATCATTCCACAGTCTCCTGGCTTCTGAGATTTCTGCTGAGAAATCCACAGGTAAAATTATGGGGTTCCCTTGTAAATTACACGCTGTCTTTTTCTTGCTGCCTTTAAGATTTTCTCTTTGATTTTTTACCTATTTATTACATGCAATATGTCTTGGAGAAAATTTCTGTAAGTTGATTTTGTCAGAGGCCTATGAGCATCATGAACTTGGATGTTCAACTCTCACCTGATTTGGGATGTCCTCAGCCATTATTTCTCTAAGTAGCTTTCTGCCCTCTTCTCTCTGTCTTCTCTTTCTGAAACTCCAATAATTTACATATTTGTTCTTTTGATGATGTCCCCATGGGTCATGTAGAATTTCTTCACTCTTTCATTCATTTTTCTTTGTCCTCCTCTGACTGGATAATTTCAAAGTTCCTGGTCCTCAGTCTCACAGATTCTTTCTTCTGCTTCATCATTTCTGCTCTTGGTTCTCTTTATTGCATTTTCACTGCATTAATTGTATTCTTCAGCTCCACTTTTTTTCTGTGTGTGTGTGTGTGTGTGTGTGTGTGTGTGATTTCTGTCTCTTTGTTAAACTTCTTGTGTTATTAGAGTATTCTTTTTTCTGACTTCATTAAATTGTCCTTATGTGTTTTGTTAGTTTGTTTTTGTAGTCATGGAGTTTCCTCGAAACAGCTAGTCTGAATTTTTTATTGAGTAAATCACACATCTCCAGGTTTCTGTCTTCAGTTCCGAGAAGGTAACTGGCGTCTTTTTATGGTGTTATGTTACCTTGATTTTTTTATATTCTGTGATGTTTTGCACTGCTGTCTTTGCATTTGAAGTAGGAGTCACCTTTTCAAGTCTTTACTAACTACCTTTGTGAGAAAGATAACTTCCGTTGACTTTGCTAGAGAGTCTGTGGCTATCTTGGACCTTCTTTGGGCACACCTTCTCCATCTTCTTGCCCCCATTTGTGGCAGAATTATTCAGCTTGTTTGCCTTCTTTGGATCTTGGAAGATGCCAGCTTGAGTTGTGAGAGCCTCTTCTTGTTTTTCAGGGAGGGTGCTAAAGCTCAAGGGTGTATTCTCTCTCTGGTCAGAAGATTGGGATGCTTTTATCTGTGTGCTCACTGGCCACCTGTTCTCGCTGTCTCCAACACGAGTGTGCAGAGGGAGCTGGCCACAGGGTGTGGTGGATCTGTGGGTAAGGCATTCCATTGGTTCCAGACTGACCTCTTGATTGAATCTGCAGTGTATTAATAGATAGTAGGGTCTGTACTCCTTTAATGTCTCCTGAGAGTCCTGTCTGACCTCTTCCCACCTCGTTGGGTCCCATCTTGGAGTTCATGGTTCAGTTCTCTGGATGGGGCAGGAAGGACAGGAGCCCCACTGGGAGCATTGAATACGTCTGAAGGAGCCAGGTTCTTACTCACACCCGCCCTTCCTCCTGCAGGAGAAACTATGGCCAGAGGAAGACCTCTGTAGTCTCTAAGCTGTGCCACCTTTGGGGAGGGGCAACAGGGAAAAAAGTTGACTGGCCCTCTTACACACTCCAGTGCATACAAATTAAATTTTTTGCTCCAGTGGTGTGCTGGAAATTCTCTGGAAACCTAGTCCTCCATACAGACTCTCTTCCGTGGATGATTCTTAGCCACTGTGCTCCAGGGACTCCTGGACCATGGCCAAGAGGGGCTGGAGTCAATATGTGGATCACTGCCAGGTCTGTAGCTGGGGCTGAGGTCCATGTGCTTGTTACTAGCTGTAATTCCTTCCAGGCCCCTTGTAACTCCTGTGGGTCTCACAGACCCCTCAAAAGCATTTTACCTGTGGATGGATGCCTTTTGTTGTTGGAGGAGAGCAGAAACAATACTGGCATCATTCTCTGGAATATTAGCAAAGTTTTAATATCCATGGAGTGAAGTTATCAACAGTGTGGCCAAGAGAATTTAGGTAGATCAGTTTCAAAGGTTTGGGCATATAATTGGAATTTCAAGATTTCTCAGAAATAGTGTTTTAATAGAAAATTTGAGATTTTGGAGGAAGGCAGGTATGCTCTGTCCTTTGAAAAGCGGCGACGGCTTGACAAATGTAGATTTTTATTATTACTGACATTTTGAGAAAACATCTGCAACAGAGAATCCTACAGTTGTGAAAAATGTCAGAAGTTTTGTGCGCTCCCAGTCCTTTTGTCACAGAGCATTATTAGATTTTCTGCTTAGAAAGTGTTTTTGGCTGAAATAGGCTAATTCTATCTTCATGCAGACACACTGGAAAAGTGGCAGGTAGTTGTCAATCCCCTTTTTGAAAATATGTATTTATATAGGGATATTCACAGTAATCTAGTAACTGGTGACATCGGAGACAAAAATAATTTAATTCATTATAACTTCTCAAAAGTATATTTTCAATTTTATTTGTACAGCTTTTTGTCTGAAAACTAATGGGCAAATATGTGGAGAACAAAATTAGTGAAATGAAATTTATAGATAGATAAATACAAATATTAAGGGTCACTTTGCATTTTCAGGAAACTATTCTATGAATGTGCTTACATGTGTGTGCATGCATGCTTAAGTTGTGTCTGACTCTTTGTGACTCCATGGATTGTAGCCCACCAGGCTCTTCTGTCCATGGGATTTCCCAAACAAGAATACTGGAGTGGGTGTCCATTTCCTCCTCCAGGGGATCATCCCCACCCAGGGAGTGAACCCTTGTCTCTTGCATTGGCAGGCAGATTCTTTATCACCGAGCCACCTGAAAAACAGTCAGAAGGTAACCTTAGTAAGTGTTTAATCTAATAATTGACATATTTAAAATATAAAACAGTACACATTTTCCAGTATTATTTCCTTTTCTCCAAGAGAAACTTCTTAGTCCCTCACTGTTTCAGATCAAATTTACAACCTACTTTTTATGCCAGTTGGCACATTTGTGTTTTGTTTGAATCTCCCCGTCTTGCTGTGTCAGGTGGAAGGTCCCGAAGGATGTGAGTTACAGCCTTGAGGGCCTCAGGTTCCCTTCGTTCTCACTTAGTGCTTAGTAAATGTTGCTGTTCCACTGACTCCTCATTAATGAAACGTAATTAATGGAAAGTGGAAAAAGACCATCCATACTGGTGGAATGTGACTTCTAAATGGTTTTGACCTCTGGAGAAAGGACAAATGAAATCTTGTTTGTTTTCTTGACTATTCTAATCTCAGCATAGCTATACTCATTAGACCTGATAAAATGCTAGAAAATTTCACTGCTTACAGAGCTTAGAAAATAAAGCAAATGAAGCAACTGACAAACAACTAATCTCAAAAATATACAAGCAACGTATGCAGCTCAATTCCAGAAAAATAAATGACCCAATCAAAAAATGGGCCAAAGAACTAAATAGACATTTCTCCAAAGAAGACATATGGATGGCTAACAAACACATGAAAAGATGCTCAACATCATGCATCATCAGAGAAATGCAAATCAAAACCACAATGAGGTACCATTTCACACCAGTCAGAATGGCTGCGATCCAAAAGTCAACAAGCAATAAATGCTGGAGAGGGTGTGGAGAAAAGGGAACCCTCTTACACTGTTGGTGGGAATGCAAATTAGTACAGCCACTATGGAAAACAGTGTGGAGATTCCTTAAAAAATTGCAAATAGAACTGCCTTATGATCCAGCGATCCCACTGCTGGGCATACACACCGAGGAAACCAGAATTGAAAGAGACACNCCTGCTGTGATTTATGTCAGAGAGTGTTTTGCCTATGTTTTCCTCTAGGAGTATTATAGTTTCTGGTCTTATGTTTAGATCTTTAAGTCATCAAGACAGCATGGTACTGGCACAAAGACAGAAATATAGATCAGTGGAACAAAATAGAAAGCCCAGAGATAAATCCACACACCTATGGACACCTTATCTTTGACAAAGGAGGCAAGAATATACAATGGATTAAAGACAATCTCTTTAACAAGTGGTGCTGGGAAAACTGGTCAACCACTTGTAAAAGAATGAAGATAGAACACTTTCTAACACCATTCACAAAAATAAAGGCAAATATGTTTTGTTTTTTATATGTTTTTTATGCATTATTTATGTGAAAAGTATTATAAACACTACGGTACAGTGCTATATAGCTGACTGTACTAGTTGGGTTAACTAACCTAGGCTAAGTTTGTTGGGCTTATAAACAAACTGTACTTATGAACACACTCTATGAATGGAACTGATTCATATGTATGGGACTTACTGTAATCTAATATATGCTGAAGGAGACTGCTAATGAGTTATTGCTTCTAAATAAGTTATTTATGTTTACACAGTGGCATTCTGAAGGCAAAGCCTCACTATGAAATAAACTGGTGGTTATTTCAGGCACCCATAAGAAGCAAGCAGAAATAGGAAAAAGAAAAAAAAATCACAAAGATTGGTTTCTTAAAACTGTCTTACAAGACAGAGCTGTCTTCACTCTTCTAATTATTTGGTCCTAATTCACATTAAGAGCCCTCTGACTGCTACTGGTTCAGGGCATTGCTGTTTCTATTTCATTAAAATCAATGTCAGCTGAATTCTGAAGACCCTCTGCAGCTTGGAGATGGAAGTATGAAGAGTATGGGAAAAAAAAAAAAAAAAAAAAACAAGAGAATCCTAATTCAGTTTCTTAGTATAGTACCTAGCCTAGAGAAGAATATCACTATAGATCAAAGATATATTTCCAAACAACCAGATTTCTCCATCTCTACTGCTACCCTCCCTCCCCCCAAAGCAATACAGCAGCAATTTGAAATAAGCTCCTAACTGATCTTCCTGCTTTGTCTCTGGAAATACAGTACACCATTTTCTATATATCAGTCAAGGTATGTTTCAGTCATAACTTACACCATATACTTTGCTGCTTAAAATCCCACTTTTTATTGCAATAAGAGAAAATCCATTTTTTTAAACAATGGTCTGCAAGGCTTCATGCCAAGTCCTCTGCCCTCCAGTGCTAACCAGCTCAAGGAGTAATACTCCAGCCACACAGACCTCATTTCAGTCCCCTCATTTGTAACCCAGAGAGACTCTCTGCCTAGTGTTCAGCCACCAACTCTCTACCTACCAGGCTACTTCATATTCATTCTACTCTCATGTTAAATAGAGTGTACACCACACCACCCTGTTTTATCATCTTTTATTACATTTCACTATATGAAATTATTTCATTCAATTAGATGCTAATGGTCTGCAAGGCTTCATGCCAAGTCCTCTGCCCTCCAGTGCTAACCAGCTCAAGGAGTAATACTCCAGCCACACAGACCTCATTTCAGTCCCCTCATTTGTAACCCAGAGAGACTCTCTGCCTAGTGTTCAGCCACCAGCTCTCTACCTACCAGGCTACTTCATATTCATTCTACTCTCATGTTAAATAGAGTGTACACCACACCACCCTGTTTTATCATCTTTTATTACATTTCACTATATGAAATTATTTCATTCAATTAGATGCCTATTTGCTTATTGTCTGAGACCCTCCTATACACACACATGCATACACAAACACACAGACACAGGATTATAAGAATAAAAACAGTGACCTTAATAGTCTTGTTCACTGCTACATCTCCTGCCTCTTGACAGTAACAAGGAATCTGTAAAGACTAAAAACTAAATGAATGAATGAATGCACAAATGAAAAAATCAATAGATGGAATTTTTCATCTCTTCTTTTCTGTTAGTGGGAATTGCACAATCTACATCCAAGTTCCTATTATAGACTTTCTGACATTTTGACTTACAAGCAGTTTGTGTCATGATTTGATCAGGCTAAAATCATGTTCAGATATAATTTTCTTCCAACTAATTGGTAAAAATAAAATAAATTCACATTACTAAGATGCAGGATGGTTCAAGAAAATAAGTGCTTTAAATACAATTAGTGAATACTAATTTGATTATGATTTTTAAAATAATTTTCAAAAATAAAATGGCATAGCAATTCTATATTTAGATATTTAATCTAAGAAAATGATGTAAATATTTGCCAATACAAATTTCCACATCAAACCATTGAGCTAAGAAGTATAGAGATGTACAAAGGGACAATATGGCAATACTTGTCTAGTAAATATATTGAAAGCAAATATTTATTAAAATGAAAGATACTCCAAATAGTATTGTTATATCAAAAATAGTATTATAGTAAGTATATAATACTTCTTTCCATCTATATAAGATATATGTGTGGGCAGGTATGTACTCAACAAATAATCTGAAAAGATATATCAGATTCATCAGTGGTGATTATCTCTGCTGCTGCTGCTGCGTCATCGCTTCAGTTGTGTCCGACTCTGTGCGACCCCATAGACAGAAGCCCACCAGGCTCCCCCGTCCCTGGGATTCTCCAGGCAAGAAACCCACTGCTGGGCATACACACCGAGGAAACCAGAATTGAAAGAGACACGTGTACCCCAATGTTCATCGCGGCACTGTTTGTAATAGCCAGGACATGGAAGCAACCTAGATGTCCATCAGCAGATGAATGGATAAGAAAGCTGTGGTACATATACACAATGGAGTATTACTCAGCTATTAAAAAGAATACATTTGAATCAGTTTTAATGAGGTGGATGACGCTGGAGCCGATTATACAGAGTGAAGTAAGCCAGAAAGAAAAACACCAATACAGTATACTTACACATATATATGGAATTTAGAATGATGGTAATGATAAACCTGTACGCAAGACAGCAAAAGAGACACAGTTGTAAAATTAGAGGTTATTTTTAAATTTCCTTCATTATTGATTTATATCTATACTTCACTGCTGCTGTTGCTGCTGCCGCTCAGTCACTTTAGTCGTGTCTGACTCTGTGCGACCCCATAAACGGCAGCCCACCAGGCTCCTTCATCCATGAGATTTTACAGGCAGAGTACTGAAGTGAGTGTGGTGCCATTGCCTTTTCCGATACTTCACTGGTTTTATTTAAAGGTAAATATTTTGTATTTTTAAAAATGTAGTCACAGAACCCTAATGTCTGAAGAGTTTTGAGATCCTGTGGACTATAGCCCACAGGGCTTCTCTGTCCATTGGATTCTCCAGGCAAGAATACTGGAGTGGGTTGCCATGACTTCCTCCAGAGAATCCTAACTCTTGTCTAATATTGAACCCTCTGCACTCAGACAGAATAATGCATGCATGTATACTCAGTGTGTCTGACTGTTTGTGACCCCATGGGTTGCAACCCATCAGGCCCCTCAGTCCACGGAATTATTCAGGCAGGAACACTGGAGTGGGTTTCCATTTCCTTCTCCAGGGTATCTTCCTGACCCAGGGATGGAACCCATGTGTCCTGCATTAGCAGGCAGATTCTCTACCGTTGAGCCACCTGGGACTACTCTAGACAAAATAATGCCTCCTCCTCAAATATGTTCATATCCTGATCTCTAGAACCTGTGACAATGTTACATTACAAGGCCAAGAGGACACTGTAGATGTGATTAAATTAAAAACTTTCAGATGAGAAGATTATTCTGGATTATCTTATTGGAGCCAATGTAATTGTTATTAACAAGGGTCCTTATAAGAGGGAAGCAATATGGGTCACAATAAAAAAAAAAAAAAAAAAGCAGAGTTTTGGATACAAGCTAAGGAATGTGGGCAGTTCTGAGAAGCTGGAAAAGACAAGAAAACTGATTCTCCCCTAGAGCTGCCAGACAGAACATAGAGCCCTGACAATACATCTAGACTTCCTACCTCCAGAAATGTAGAATAATAAAGGAGTGAGGTTTTTTTAAGTCACTAAGCTTGTGGTTATTAGTACACCAGTAGGCAACTAATACCACCACCACCACCCACCACATAAAAATTAAGATGAAGTAAGAGGATATTTGGGGCTTTCCCACTGGCTCAGTGGTTAAAAAAAAAAAAAAAATCCAGCTGCAATACAGAAACAGCAGGAGATGTTGGTTTGATCCCTGGATTGGAAAGATTCTCTGGAAGAAGGCATGGCAACCCACTCCAATATTCTTGCCTGGAGAATCCAATGGACAGAGAAGCCCTGTGGACTATAGTCCACAGGATCTCAAAACTCTTCAGACATGACTGAAGCTACTTAGCATGCACACACAAGAGGATATTTACAGAATAACAATATTCATAATGACCTACATGGACAAGGGTATTAAAATCACATTTTTCTTAGATGAAGTGTTTTTTTTTTTAATTTTTGGACCAGCTGAACCTATCTAATATAAAATCCTTTAATATACAAACTGTGATCACAACAGCATCCACATAGCAGAGAGAGGATGGGGGCATGGGTGGGGAGCATGGCTGGTGGAGGAGGGAGTTTTCAAGTTACTGCTTCCCTGGTCCGTATTGTGGCCTCTGGGAGCATGAGGTCTTAGCAAATGTTAAATCAAGGCCGCCATAAGCAGAGGAGCCCTGACACCAATATTGAGACAGACCGAGGACAGAAGGCCCCTCCAGTATGCCATCTTCTCACACGGGCAGCCTCCAGGGAAAGCCAGATCCAGTTGAGAGGAAAGAGTTTGAGATGTTCAAATATAAATTTTTGAGCCTGTTTGTTCAGGCATTCGATAATCATACCAAAATTTATACAAAGATATTCTGAAAGTAGTATTACAGCACTCAATGACAGTAACAAAAAAATTTATACCACTCATATACATGGACACTCCAGAACATGCTCCATCACATCAGCAAATTCGTCCCCTTCCAATCTTTTCCTTTAAGTTAGCTTTACTAGCTCATTTTAATCATTATTTTTAGTTTGAATAAAAATGATAAGGGGAACAAATGAGTATAATTTACTCCAGAACTACCAAGTAGAAAATGCGGTCATTACCTGCTTTTAAAAAAACACAAAGGTGTGAGTTTGTGATTTGGTAATACTTGTCTCTACCAAGATATGTAAATTCAACAGTAAGTAACTGGAAATATTTTTAGCCTACTTCAGAAATGGTTGTTTGAAACATTCTTCTCCAAAACCAATGATCATGGAAAGCTTAGAGACTTTTTTTTCTTTCTTTCTACTGCCAACATGTAGAAACAGCATGCCAACTTGTTGAAGTAGAAGAAAATATATATTTTTCATATTTTTTTTAAATCATTCAACTGATTACTCTGATAGCATAAAATAAATTCTACTTTGAGGCTGAATTCAAACATCTCACATTTAACAGTATTAATTTTTGAGTCACTAAAAAGGTTTTGTATAAAGTGCTGTTTACTAATTAGCTAGTTTTTGGTTGCTGTTATTGCTTGCTTTTATTTTATAATCTGTGCTGTCATTCTAGATTCAAAGTCATGGCAGCTGATGGGGATGTGGTCCAAATATCTGAGTAATACAAAGTGCTTTGAATGACTAAAAGGCAGCCTTGGACTAAATTATGAAATTGACAAATGTGTTTTGTTTTCTTGTTATGCCCCCACCCCTTGATCTGGCTACTTCCAAGGAACCTAGCAACCATAGCCCTCACACTGCTTCTGTGACTCTCCCAGGAACCACACTTTTGTGCTACAAGTTGTTTTTGTGCTTTTATCCACAGAAGAGAATGTGCCTTCTTCCTTTTCTAGTTTGGATTTTGTCATCTAATTTGTCTTAAAATATTGCTGAAACTTCTAGTTAAGAAGGTTTTGTGAGCTCATATTTTGTTATGCTCCTTCTACTTCAAACACTAAGGTATCTGAAAATAGGAAGATTCAGCACCATATAAATCAAAATAGTGTCTCTAGGGGTACACGTATGAAGATGCATAGACACTCAGGGGAGCAAGCCAGAATGAAGGTTGTGTGACTACTGGATCTGGGTCCAGATTCATGCAGAGACAGATAAGAGTTTATTTCCTTCAAATTTCCCCATTTGAGGTAAATATTCAACTGTGCAGATTTCATAAAAATAGCTGACATGGATTCAGTTCAGTTCAGTCACTCAGTTGTGTTTGACCCTTTGCGACCCCATGATTCGCAGCACGCCAGGCCTCCCTGTCCATCACCAACTCCTGGAGTTCACTCAAACTCATGTCCATCGAGTCGGTGATGCCATCTAGCCATCTCATCTACGATAAGGTTGTGTGACTACTGGATCTGGGTCCAGATTCATGCAGAGACAGATAAGAGTTTATTTCCTTCAAATTTCCCCATTTGAGGTAAATAGTTCAACTGTGCAGATTTCATAAAAATAGCTGACATGGATTCAGTTCAGTTCAGTCACTCAGTTGTGTTTGACCCTTTGCGACCCCATGATTCGCAGCACGCCAGGCCTCCCTGTCCATCACCAACTCCTGGAGTTCACTCAAACTCATGTCCATCGAGTCGGTGATGCCATCTAGCCATCTCATCTACGATCGTCCCCTTCTCCTCCTGCCCGCAATCCCTCCTAGCATCAGAGTCTTTTCCAAGGAGTCAACTCTTCAAATTAGGTGGCCAAAGTATTGGAGTTTCAGGTTTAGCATCATTCCTTCCAAAGAACACTCAGGACTGATCTCCTTCAGAATGAACTGATTGGATCTCCTTGCAGTCCAAGGGACTCTCAAGAATCTTCTCCAACACCATAGTTCAAAAGCATCATTTCTTCAGCACTCAGCTTTCTTCACAGTCCAACTCTTGCATCCATACATGACTACTGGAAAAACCATAGCCTTGACTAAACAGACTTTGGTTTGCAAAGTAATATCTCTGCTTTTGATTATGCTATCTAGGTTGGTCATAACTTTCCTTCCAAGGAGTAAGTGTCTTAATTTCATGACTGCAGTCACC
Source organism: Aepyceros melampus (assembly GCA_006408695.1). Classification (NCBI taxonomy): domain Eukaryota; kingdom Metazoa; phylum Chordata; class Mammalia; order Artiodactyla; family Bovidae; genus Aepyceros; species Aepyceros melampus. The sequence continues at coordinate 14,879 of SJXQ01006994.1, read as the reverse complement.
ATCTGCAGTCANAAAAAAAACTATAATTAGGGCCCGTGTAGTGTTGTCTTTTCATAGATGTTTCTTAGTATTGAACAATCTGGTTAAAACAATTGAAACACTTCACAAAAAGGCTTATTGCTCCCAGGAAATATTTGCATCCAAAAAGGTAAACTTCTAAAGACGAATCAAACTTCTGTAGCACCAAGAACTAAAATGATACACAAGACATACCTACTGCATAGTGTACAAGTATTAGCTAATATATGCATAACTGATTCAAAAGAGAAATAGCCTTCCAAAAAAGCAAAACCCAATAAATCTCCCCAAATCAAAACTCGGATTTCAGAAGAGCCCTTTAGAGATGAGCAACAGTTTACACTTCATTGAGAGGATAAAGGAGGAAAATCTGACTTTTCAATAAATGCATGAAAAGCATTTGACAAAATCTAACACTTCTTCATGATACAAGCAGTCAGAAGTGTTGGGTTAGAAGGGAATTCCTTCAGTTGGATAAAGGGAAGGTATACATAACAATAGCTAACATCATAATAAATGTTAAAATATTGATACATTATCAACTAAGACTGAGTACAAGCTATGGACATTTACTCTTGTAACTTTTGCTTAACATTGTACCGGAGGTCCTAGCCAGTGAAATTAAGAAGGAAACAGAAATAAAAGGTGTTAGTATTAGAAAGGAAGAAATAAAAATATTTTTATTTGTAGATAACATGATTATGTCCATTAAAAAGTTGAATTAAAATAAAAGAACTCAGGGCATGGAGGCAGGAGAAGTCTTGCTGGGTCCCCTGGAGTATGATGGAAGGAGCAGCTTCCCCAGGGCACTCTGGTCCTCTGTGTGGTCTCCACCTGTGTGGAGAGCTCCGGCACCTGAACTTGACCTTGGCATCCGCTCTGGAGCTCCTTGCCACCAGCGCTGGTGCTCTTCCCCTGGAACTGCCGCAGGAGTTGGGGCTCATTTGCTGCAGTGGTGTGGGTGCACCCCAGATGCATCTGGCTTCGTGGTTGGGGCAGAGAGGAGGCATGGTGTGGAGGGGAGGAGGTTTTATGGCTGCACTTTCTGCAGGCAACTCTGAACCTTTCTTTTCACACGGAGTCTTCCCCCATTCATGGCAGAAATACATTTATTAGGGGTATTCACATTGTTGTGTGGTTGTGCCTGACTCTTTTGCACCCCCTTGGACTGTAACCCACCAGGTTCCTCTTTTCATGAGATTGTCCAGGCAAGAGTACTGGAGGAGGTTGCTATTTCCTTCTCCAAGGCATCTTCCCAACCCAGGGATCGAACCCCTGTCTCCTGCTTGGCAGGCAGATTCTTTACCACTGAGCCAGCTGGGAAGCCTGGTATTTGCATTAGCTATTGAATAACTAACTGCTCTGATAAGGCTGAGGATCCTGAAAAGAAGAGCTTCATCCTTATTTTGAAAGTCAATATGGAGAAGTTCAATGTGGTTTAAAATCCTTTCTTCTTGCAAGAAATTTCAGTATGACCCTTGTCACTGAAAGAAATAGCAGTTCTGTACATTCTTAAAATGTAGCACCAACTATTGTACATTTTTGAGGTTTTGAAAAAGTAGCTTTGCATTTTCACCACCCATTTTGTCTGAGCTAAAGTTTCTGGTCAAAGGTGACTGTCAAGAATTTGCGGAGATCCTGATTAAAAGGTCTTGTTCAGGAAGTGCATACAGATATTCCACACATCAAAGATGATGCTTAAATGAAATGTAAATTGAAAGGAGCCTCAATATTTTCATTTATATGGTTGAAAAATATTTGGAAACCTTATACATACTTTATATTTAACATCTTCCCCCAAACTTCTGTAATACATACTAATTTCCTGTTATCACTGTATAATGAGAAAATGTAATGAAGTTCTGAGGGTTTCCCAGGTGGCTAAGTGATAAAGAATCCACCTGCAATGCAAATACCCAGGTTCGATCCCTGAGCCAGGAAAAGCACTTGGAAGAGGAAATGGCAACCCACTCCAGTGTTCTTGCCTGGAAAATCCTATGGACAGAGGAGCCTGGTGGGCTACAGTCCATGGGGTTGCAAGAATCAGACACAACTTGGCAAGTAAACAATAGCAACGAGCAATGAAGTTCTGAACCAAGGATGAACCAGACTCCATATAGATGCCCCTGCATTCGTCCAGTTTACCTGAGTGTATCAAATGAATGTTTCCATTTTCTCAATATATCATGATGTAAAGATGTGAAGAAGCAGGAGTGTGTGCATGCTAAGTCGTTTCAGTTGGGTTCGACTCTTTGCGACCCCATGGACTGTAGTCTGCCAGACTCCTCTGTCCGTGGAATTCTCCAGGCAGGGATACTGGAGTGGGTTGCCATGCCCTCCTCCAGGGGATCTTCCCTACCCAGGGGTCAAACCTGAGTCTCTTGTGTCTCCTGCATTGGCAGGCAGGTTCTTTACTACTAGCGCCACCTGGGAAGTCCATGAAGAAACATACATTAGAATATATGACTATACAGATTTTTTTTCAAGTATGTATTGGACATTCAAAATCTGTCTACCTAATAGAGCAAAAGAGGAAGAAAATAATAAATGTAAGAACAGAAAATAATGGAAAGTGAAGACATGGTGTTGGAGAATGTGACAGGCAGCCTGGTCCCCAAAGATGCCCATGCCCTAAGTCCTGGGATATGTTACCCTGTTCTGCGGGGACTTTGAAGATATTATTAAGGGTTACAGACCTTGAAATAGGGAGATTATCCTGGACTGTCTGGGTGGGTCCAATCTAATCACACAAGCCTTTAAAAACAGAAGAATTTATCTGGCTGGAATCAGAGAGAGGCGGTAGAAGGAGAATTCAGATTTGAATGGTGAGAAGGGCCCAGCCCACTCTCGCTGGACGAGGGACCCCAGGGAACAGGAGTAGAGAGCATCTCCCAGCCGAGAGCCAGCCAGGACTCTGTCCTGTGACTGCAAGTGGCTGAGTTCTGCCAACGAAACTGCATAAGCCTGGAAGTGGGTTCTTCCCCTGGAATCTCCAGAAATGTACACAGCCCGGCTGATTGAGTCTGATATTTACTTTGCCAGTGAGTTCATGGATTGAGTGTTCAGCTTTTTTTGAATTATTTGTTTACCTGTCTGCTTTTGGCCATGCTGGATCTTCGCTGCTGCATGGTCTTTCTCTAGTTGCGGTTGAGCAGGGGCTACCCTTCGCTGCAGCATGGGGTTTTCTCTTTCTGTTGGCTTCTCTTGTTGCTGAGCACAAACTCTAGGGTGCATGGACTTTAGTAGCTGTGGCTCCCGGGCTCTAGAGCAACAGGCTCAGTAGTTGTGGTGTGTGGACTCAGTTGCTCCAAGGCGTGTGGGATCCTCCCAGACCAGAGATCACCCTCGTGTCTCCTGCATTGGCAGGTGGATTCTTTACCACAGAGCTACCAGGGAAGCCCTGAGTGGTTCATCTTTTCTTCACTGATCTGTGGATTTGCCTGGTTCTGGACTTGCTTACTTCATCTAGGGGGTATCTGTGAATTCAGGTCAGTGAATATTCCCAGGCTTTCTGCCATCTGGACACATAGCAGAATTGCAGCTTCTAGTCCCTTTGGTGGAACAAGTCTGTGGGATTAGTTTTGTCTGATGAATTAGGAGCAGACGTGACCATTTAGCTGCTGGTGAGAAGCCACCCAGGGGCAGCAATGTTCCAGACAGTGACTGCTTGGAATCGTGGTCCCAGAATAAAGACAACGAAGAGCACAACACTCTGCAAACACACGAAGGACGTGCGGCTTGTACAGGAAATAAAGCTTTTGAGATTTTGGGGTCTCTTCTGTTCTTTCCTGTATGTTTGAAATAGTTCATTTGTTGTTGTTCACTTGCTGAGTTGTATCTGACTCTTTGTGACCCACGGACTGCAGCACACCAGCTTTCCCTGTCCTTCACCATCTGCTGGAGTTTGCTCAAACTCATGTCCATTGAGTCGATGATGCCATCCAACCATCTCATCCCCTTCTCCTCCTGCCCTCAATCTTTCCCAGCATCAGGGTCTTTTCCAATGAGTCAGTTCTTCACATCAGGTGGCCAGAGTATTGGATGGAGCTTCAGCTTCAGCATCAGTCCTTCCAGTGAATATTACAGTTGATTTCCTTTAGGATTGACTGGTTTGATCTCCTTAAAACAAAAGAACTTCACATAAAAGAGTATAGGAAAGGACAGCACTGAATGGTGTCTTGTGGGATTTTGCCTTTTCTGGGCAGCCTTCCACCTGAGAGTGGCCAGGAGGCAGGTGTATGGTGGAACTGAGCTCAGCATAAGACAATATATGAGAATCCAATGGGCTGACCTTCAAGGCCAAGGATGCCAGCAATCCCCATAGAGCTCTATGGCCATGGATGGAGCATGTACCTGGAGACACTGACCTCGGAATCAGAGGGTGGTCAGTACTAGAGAGAGTCACCAGCACTCGGTCTGGGTCCCGGGCACTGATGGGCAAGGGCTGTTCTTCAGTTTCTCAGAGAATTAGAGAAGCAAAGCCATATTTGTCTAAAGAAAGCAAGCTAGAAACTAGGATGCAAAGAAATAAGACAGGGAATCCATTAGCAGATCTGGGTCAGCAGCAAAAAGGCAGAGACCCATGTAGTGGGTTGAGTAGTCTCCCTCCCACGTTCACATCCACTCAGAACCCAGTGTGTGATCTCACTTGGAAATAGAGTCTTTGCAGATAGAATGAGTGAGCTGATACATACCAGATGGGAGTGAGAATCCTAAATCCGAAGAAGGCCACGTGATGATGCAAGGTCAGAGGGAACTCAGTTACATGGCTTTTTAAAAAAATTATAAACACTGATGCTGTTGTAAAAATAATGGCACAGCACTTTTAATTTTCTTTAATCAGAAGAGTAAGCCCCATGTTTCTGGGAGGGAGACCAGGTATCTGCAAACCCTGCTCTGGTGTCAGCACCTGTGGAAGGCTGGGTCTTATGACCAAGCAGGGAGGATGGCTTGGGCCTGAGAACCAGGGCTGCCTCCGTGGCCTCCATGGGCTGGGTTGGTAGAGGCTGGAGGGAGGTGGCCACAAGCCAAGGATCCCAAGGATTGTTCTTGACCCCCAGGCACTCCTAGTGCCTTCCAAGAGAGAGCATGGCTCTGCCCACACTTTATTTCAGACTCTGAGCCTCTAGGAGTGTCAGGGAATACGTTTGTGTGGTCTTTGCTCACCCAGTTCATGGTGTTTTGTTATGGCAACCAGAGGAAGTTAATCCTACTTGGATTCAGTGGGAAAACGAAGTAGGAATTACATATACTTTTAAGATTCTTTTTTGATATGGACACTTTTTAAAGTCTTTATCGAATTTGTTACAGTATTGCTTCTTTTTTATTTATTTTTATTTTTTATTTTTTTGTCCACGAGGCACATTGGATCTTAGCTCCTTGACCAGGGAATGAACCTCCACACCCTGCATTTGGAAGGCAAGGTCTTAACCACTGGGCCGCTAGGGAAGCTCTGAAGCAGGACTTCTATTAAGTGACAAGACACTCGTCCAACCCTTGTATTAATATTTCCCTCCAAGGGGTCTAGTCGGTCCCAGAAGCTACAGTGGGAATGAGGCAGAGGGTCGGGGTTATGTAAATCCAGTTGTGGAAGCTTTAGGAACTCGGAGTCAAGGAATCGCATAAGCTCTAACACTCTTGCCTGTACCCAGCCTGATCCACTGAGGAATGAAATGCATGAATGATTGTCATGATTTATTGGCTCCCACACTGCTCTCAATCCCCATCCCTCATCAGGAGCAGAAGTTCTCTGTTGTGCTTCTGTGAACACTGCCAGTCTGAGCACAGGGTTCTTGGCATGCTGAAGAGTTACTTTCCAGAGAGGGTTGAACCGTAAAGAACGCTGAGCATCAAAGAATTGATGCTTTCGAACTGTGGTGCTTGAGAAGACTCTTGAGAGTCCCTTGGACAGCAAGGAGATAAAAACAGTCCATCCTAAAGGAAATCAGATATTCATTGGAAGGACTGATGCTGAAGCTGCAATACTTTGGCCACCTGATGTGAAGAGCAGACTCATTGGAAAAGACCCCAGCGCGGGGAAAAATAGAGGGTAAGAGGAGAAGGGGACGACAGAGGATGAGATGGTTGGATGGCATCACCAACTCAATGGACCTGAGTTTGAGCAAATCTGGGAGATGGTGAAGGACAGGGAAGCCTGGTGTCCTGCGGTCCATGGTGTCGAATAGAGTCAAGCACGACCAAGCGACTGAACGGCAACAGCAACAACAGATCACTGAGGAGCAATTTCAGAGTTTTCCTTCCATTCTGCATGAAACTGAAATGCCTTCACCATCCTAAATGGTACAAGAACCTGCAGTTTCCTTTAAGCAATTAATGATCATGAAAATTACCATTTGTTCTTCTTCTGTCCCCTAAGGAACACCAAATGGTACTCTGAATGTCATTAATATAATATGCAGATGATTTCTCTGGCGCCTCTTCTCAGTTTGGGGTAACCTTGTCAATCAGCCTGTTGGCACTTGTGAGCGATCTGATGAAAGCGTGCCCAGCTGCAGAGAAGGTCGCTCAAATTCTTGACCTCCCCTTCCTGGCTTGGACCTACATGACAGCATTTGATGGAAAAGGAGAAAGTTTTGATTGACATTTATCTGAAGTCAGCTGAGTGCTAATTAATGACTGCACAGAGATCTTATTGGGATATTTCCTCAAATGCAAATAAAGAGCAACCATCCTTTTCAACTCAGCTGTCTGAATACTTAAAGGTTATTATAGAGATGTTATTTCAGAGTCTTCTTGAAGTGGAGGTGAGGAGGGATGCTAGATCATAGTTTTGTATAACCACCTTATTTCATTTTTAGACACATTATTTCAGCATGTCAGGAAACATTACTGTATGACTGTATTTTTGAACACTGATATTCCCTTAGCATCCTTGTGTTCTGAGAAACTTTCAATCTAAGTTAAAACAGAAGTGGTGTTTTATTTTAACTATGTAAATAGGTGGAGAGACAGGAAATTTTTCTTTAATTGACACTGAAGGATTCCTAACAGTAGAAATGAGAGAAACACGAGAAAGAATGGGGCATGTAGATAAAATTTTGTTAGAAATGTAGACAGTTTTTTATTGAAGTGTAGTTGACGTACAGTGTTGTGTTAGTTTCTGGTGCGGAGCGAAGTGATTCAGTTTTCATATACACACAGGCAGCTCTACTCTTTTTCAGATTCTTTTCCAGGATAGGTTATTACAAGCTGTTAAATATAGTTCCCTGTGCTATACAGCAGGTCCTTGTTGTTTATCTATTTCATATATAGTAGTGTGTATCTTGGAGAAGGCAATGGCAACCCACTCCAGTGTTCTTGCCTGGAGAATCCCAGGGACGGAGGAGCCTGGTGGGCTGCCATCTATGGGGTCGCACAGAGTCAAACACGACTGAAGTGACTTAGCAGCAGCACCAGCAGTGTGTATCTGTTAATCCTAAACTCCTAATTTACCCCTCCCACCTTGTTTACCTTTGGTAACTATAAGGTAAGTTTGTTTTCCATGTGTATGAGTCTATTTCTGTCTTTTAAATAAGTTCATTGGTATGATTTTTTAGATTCCGCCTAGAAATGATATCATTTGATATTTGTCTTTCTCTGATTGACTTCACTTTAGTATGATAATCTCTAGGTCCATCCGTGTTGCTGCAGGTGACATGATTTCATTCTTCTTATGGCTGAAGCTCCAGTACTTTGGCCACCTCATGTGAAGAGTTGACTCATTGGAAAAGACTCTGATGCTGGGAGGGATTGGGGGCAGGAGAAGAAGGGGACGACCGAGGATGAGATGGCTGAATGGCATCACTGACTCCATGGGCGTGGATCTGGGTGAACTCCGGGAGTTGGTGATGGACAGGGAGGCCTGGCGTGCTGCGATTCATGGGATCACAAAGAGTCAGACATGACTGAGTGACTGAACTGAACTGAACTGACGGCTGAATAGTATTCCATTGTATATTTGTACCACATCTTTATCCATTCATCTGTCAGTGGACACTGAGGTTGCTTCCGTGTCTTGGCTATTGTGACTAGTGCTGCTATGAACACTGGAGTGCACGTTTCTTTTCTAATTAGAATTCTTGGTATTTTTTTTTGGCAAGAATTATTACAAGTAGGAAATTTCCCAAGAGAAGGACCCTTGCTGTTAAACAGAATTAATGGTGGCCTTGGAGTCTGTTGTGAGTAAAGCTGTCTAGTTGTTTCTGTGTGTTTGGATGAAAAATATAAAATAGAAGACGTAGTCTTTGTCTTGTGGGGTGTCCACATTGGGCTGTGTGTATTTATCTGTTTGGCACATTTGATTTAGTGTTTCCAGCTGGTCTAAAATGTCCCATCTAAGGACTAGGTGTGTTTTCCAGTCCATACCCAGGATGGAAAGGATACAGGCCATCTGGCCTATGTCTCCCCAGCTTTATTTTGTGGCCTTCAAGCAGAGGAAGAAATAGCCGATGACTGGCTGAAATGTGATGCTTCTCCAATCTGATACTTTGAAGGTGGCTTTAGTTTGTTTTCCAGGAAAACTGCTAACGATCGCGGTTAAGTGAAGGTGACAGTGAAGTGAAGTCATAACAGTGGTCAAGACGTCAGATAAGGCCCAGAGAGCCCACTCAGCTCCAGATGGTGGGCAGTCCAACGCCCTGTCGGGACCACTGTCCGATGCTGTCCTCCACCCCGAAGGACCGACGGGCATGAGCTCTGGGTGAAAGTAGCAACTTGAGTCTCTTCCTCCTGAAGATACAACATTTATGTTTTATTTCTTTGTATAAATGCCTTCACAAAGTGACCGTGCTTAAAATATTCTTTTGCAATTCTTCATGGGCCTTAACTTTCTTGGGTCCTAACCTGCTGAGACAGGCACTGGCATCTGGGGTCTGGATTTGTGTGTTGACCAGGACCTATTCCTATTCCTCCCCACACCTCACCCCTGCCTCCCTGTCCACACACACACACCCTGAGCCTTTCCTGTCCACAAATACACAAACACACACACCCTGAGCCTTCCCTGTCCACAAACACACACATATACCCTGAGCCTGCCCTGGACACACACACACACACACACACACACCCACCCACCCCAGGCCTGCTTGCTCAACTGAAATTCTTAGCTAGGAAGTGTGTGCTTCGCCAGCGCCCCATCGTGGTGAGTGCTGATGAGCGCTGCCTCAGCTGCTCTATGATGCCTGGCTCCTGCAGTGTCCCTGCTCAGACAGGAAGTACCACCAGCAGGAGACTGGCTCCTCATCATCCACCCCAGTGGGCATCAGTTGGGGACTCACTGTCTTGGAAGCCAGAACCGTGGCACCATGTAGGCACCGGGCTTCATCCCCTGGAGAGGAGACCAGGCTGTCCCTCAGCTGAACCTATCCTTGTTCCTTCCTCCTGCTCTGTGTGCCTCCTTCACTCCCCTCAGCCTGAGAATATGTTCCCAGCAAGTTACAGATGTCACTTTGCTGACAAAGGTCCATATGGTTAAAGCTATGATTTTTCCAGTAGTCATGCACGGATACAAGAGTTGGGCCGTAAAGAAGTATGAGTGCTGAAGAATTGATGCTTTTGAACTGTGGTATTGGAGAAGACTCTTGAGAGTCCCTTGGACTGCAGGGAGATCTGCCCAGTTAGTCCTAAAGGAAATCAACCCCGAATATTCATTGGAAGGACTAATGATGAAGCTGAAACTCCAATACTTTGGCACCAGATGAGAAGAAATGACTCATCCCCTGATGCTGGGAAAGATTGAAGGCAGGAGGAGAAGGGGACAAAAGAGGATGAGGTGGTTAGATAGCATCATCGACTCTATGGACATCAGTTTGAGCAAGCTCCAGGAGATGATGAAGGACAGGGAAGCCTGGTGTGCTGCGGTCCACGGGGTTGTGAAGAGTCGGACATGACTTAGCAACTGAACAGTAGCAAAGTCACTTGAAGTAGACCTCTTTTTCTGTGACTCAGCCTGAGAGAGTGGGAACCAGACTCCAGGACAAGGGTCTCACCAGCTGGACTGAGATGAGGACTTCCTCCATGGTCACTGGTTCTGGGTTGGGGGTAGAGCAGGCTGTACTCACTGGTGCAGTGTCTCTGCGTCTCAGAGATGTGGGAAGTGGGGAGCACAAGGACCACAGAGGTGGGGGCTGCAGCTCAGAGCTGCGATGGGTCAAGAGACAAAATGACAAGCCTGCTGTTTGTCAATAAGTCAACCATAAATCCAAGAGTGAGTCCTAGTCACCAGGGAAAAGCAGACGTAATTCTAAGGATGGTCATTATAAAAACAAAGCAAAACAAAAGGGAAGTGCTGGTGAGGATGTGGAGCAACTGGACTCTGGTACATCGTTGGCAGGAATGTAAATTGGTGGAGCCACTACGGAAAATAGTGTGGAGGTTCTGCAAAATATTAGAAATGGAACTACCCTATGATCCAGCAACCACAGTGCTGGCTACTTGTCTCCAAGAATTAAAATCAAGATCTCGGAAAGATACCTACACTCTCACGTTTGTTGCAACATCATTCACAATGGCCATGACATGGGATCAACCCAGTATTTACGGAACAATGAATCAATAAGGAAAAGGTGATTTGGTTTATACATAGACTGGAATATTATTCAGCCTTCAAAAAGAAGGGAATCCTGCTACATGAAACAATGTGAATAAATCTGGAGGACATGTATGCTAAGTGAAATAAGCCAGACACAAAAGGAAATACTGTGTGATTTTACATAGATAAACTATCTAAAAGAGTCAAACACAGAAGCAGAGAGGAGAAGATATGGGTGGTTGCCAGGGGCTGGGGTAAGGGGGATTGGCTGACAGTGAGTTTAAAGTTTCAGTTAAGGAAGATGAGCAATTTCTAAAGATCTGCTGCAGAACGTCATGGCTATAGTTAAGAATGCTATATTTTGCACTTAAGAAAGTGCATCTCATTTTCCTCTTGGGGCCAGTGACCCACTGAAGACATATTCTTTGCACATAAACATCAGAAGGGTGAGAGTATAAATTCGACCACACCATATTTTAAATCTGGGTGGTGTCTGAAAAATACCACACTGGCCAAAACAATTCCCACATATGGCCAAAAGACAAGGTGGGGGAATATACTCCCTCCATCAGAATGTGGGGAAGGACGTGCACAACTTAAACCACAACCTAAACCACGCCCCCATGCATTGTGCCCCTTATTTCAAGATTGTATTTTTTACACATGACACTTCTGCTTGGTTCTCCTCTATCTTTTTTCTTCTTTATATTGATAATATCCTTTCATGTCCATCTCATATGTATATAATGCAAGTCAAAGTTCTTGGTTCATCTATTGTAATCTTGTCTGTTGGAATCTATTCCTGGTTTGTTGCTTTGTTTAGGGATAATTGTGTTCTTCAAATGTTATGTTATTTGGTTTCGCAGCTGAACCCTACTTATATCCACTCCAAGGAGCTTTGTCAGTGGCAATGAGGAAACTTCCAGTTGGCGACCTCTGAGCAGAGAAAACGGAAGCAGTCATTCCTTAAATTATAGTGGTAGTTTGCTAGTGGTGAGGGTTTGCAGTGGGGGAGGGAAGGAGTGACTGATTAGTTCCTACTAGGCTGTCCCGCTCTGATTTCACTCCTGATAAATGTTGATGATTTAAGTGATGAAGCAGGGGTCAATGACTGGCCCCCAGAGGAAAATGAGATGCATGTTTTTAAGTGCCCAATACAGCATTCTTAACTAGAGCCATGGCCTTGTGCAGCAAATCTCTAGAAATTGTTCATCTTCCCTAACTGAAACTTTAAACCCACTGAACACACTCCTCCTTACCCCAGCACCCATATACTCTCCTCTCTACTTCTATATATTTGATTCTTTCAGACACTTCATCTTAAATAGCATCAGGCAGAATTTGTCCTTCTATGTCTGGCTTATTTCACTTAGCATGATATCCTCCAGGTTTATCTGTGTTATTTCATGTAGCAGGGTTGCTTTCTTTTTTAAAGGCTGAATAATATCTCATTTGGTGTATAAATGACATTTTCATAATTGATTCATCCTTCAATAAATACTTAAAAGTGAACTAAAAGTGTTAGTCACTCAGTCATGTCTGACTCTTTGCGACCCCATGGACTGTAGCCCTCCAGGCTCCTCTGTCTGTGGATACTTAGGTTGCCCCCATATTGTGGCTATTGTGACTGATGCTGTGATGAACACGGGAGTGCAGGTGTCTTTTTGAGATCTTGGTGATCTTGGTGATAGGAGGTGAACCACTGCCTGGAGCGTCTCTGCTCCTGCTCGGAACCCTGCCGACCTCCCCTTCCTTCTCGCTTCTGCTCTGAGAGGCCTGTGCTGTGCCCAGAATGACCTTATGTTGAATATCTTGGGCCTTCAAGGACTGAAGGCAAATGGCTCTTAAAAAAATATGGTTTAATTAAAAAGAATGCACTTTTTCTACATCATTGGTTTCCTACTCATATGTGAAATGGCCCCTCTCACCAGGGCGTCCCATGAAAGGGGGATGAATAGCACAGACTGGGATGTGGTTCAAAGGGAACGTGTTAAATAAACACATTTGAGAACCACTTAGAGTCAAGCGTAGATTTGTGTGTTGAGGAGACAAACAGTGGACTTCACCTCTGCACTGTGGGTCCACATCTTGCTGTCGTCGGTGATGATTTAAAGCAACTCTTATGAACATTATAAATCAGTTTGCTCTCTAAATATAAGGAATCGGGTGGGTAGTGGAGGGAACCTTTTTATATTTCTTTTCCAAGCTCTTTCATTCTAATACCAAATGTCATTGTAAAACAAATGAAATGCCATTCTAAAATATTTATTAGGTTCTTACAGTGAAATACTGGTTGTGCTTCAGAAGGAAGTTTCCTAAGATCTTTTAAAGCCCACTAAAATGATCCTGGCCTTCTTGTGCTTTCTGACAATGCAAACCTTGTCCTTATTCTGAAGTGTAAGAACACTAATTGACATTAAATCCATGTATAAAATTATTTCAAAATTCACACTTGCAGCAGAAATACTTCGTATTCAAAGCCACAGGCCATCCAGGCTCTGACTCAGAGGCTTCAGCCTTTTTTTGGGGGGGGGAGTGGGCTCTCCCAGGCTCCCCAACTCTAAGGTCTGGACTCAGCACCTGACTGAGGAAAGGGCCCCAGCACTCCCGTCAGCAGTTTCTACGATCAGGTGGGAAATTGAAGTTGTTTGTCCATGAGGTTTCTCTTCCCCAGATGCGGCAGCTCTGCTTTCTGTACAGATACTTTATGCATCCATCCACTCAAAAGTTAACTGAGAGTGATACACACCTGAGCAAGTGCTGATGAACATGAACACTAGGTACCTGTGTTTGGGCAGGAGATGGTCACAGCAACAAAAGAGGGCTGCTCCTCTCTTTCCAGGGGATGTGACAATCCACTGGCCACCAGCAAGTTTCCCTGAAGGTGGAAACATTCTGATTGCCTTTCTGGCCCCCCTTGCTCACTATGATGATTGTGTCCATCTTGCAAATCTGTATTGCAACTTACTGTTTCATCTTTAGTATCACTATCTCTGTATGCTCTGTGGATGTAGAAATGAATCTTTTTCTTTTCTTTTTTAAAAGCTCACCTATGCTGGAAGCTCTTTGGTTCTCTATACTTTGAGCTAAGAGTCTGAACACCTGAGCTTGTCATTTTCTTTCTATATCTCTCCTATGCATAGTGTAGGAGACATAAGAGATGAGGGTTTGACTCCTGGATCAGGAAGATCCCCTGGAGAAGGAAATGGCAACCCACTCCAGTATTCTTGCCTGGAAAATCCCATGGACAGAGGAGCTACAGTCCATAGGGTCACAGAGACGGACGTGACTGACTGAACAACAGGAGAAATCCAGTATAGTCACCCACGAAACTGACACTTCATTCCATTTCAACTAACTTTCTATGGAAGCTCTTTGGTTCTCTATACTTTGAGCTAAGAGTCTGAACACCTGAGCTTGTCATTTTCTTTCTATATCTCTCCTATGCATAGTGTAGGAGACATAAGAGATGAGGGTTTGACTCCTGGATCAGGAAGATCCCCTGGAGAAGGAAATGGCAACCCACTCCAGTATTCTTGCCTGGAAAATCCCATGGACAGAGGAGCTACAGTCCATAGGGTCACAGAGACGGACGTGACTGACTGAACAACAGGAGAAATCCAGTATAGTCACCCACGAAACTGACACTTCATTCCATTTCAACTAACTTTCTAGTCCCAACTTTTCCTGGGGGGCCATAGCAAGATAATGATTGAAGAAGCTAATGATTTTTGTATGTAGTTTGGTTAAAAATGACAACCCCATTCTTTTCTTCTAGAAAATTTATGTGATAGAATGATAAAGATACAGTCCTAGAGTTGGATGAAAAATGAGTTGTCAAGAAAAATTTGATTTTCAAATACACAGAGATGATAACAGAGACTCACTCATGGCTGGGTTGTCTTAGGGGCAGGACAGAGAGCGGTCAATTAGTGATTGCTTTGGGGAAAGAGCACAGGCAGAGACTGGGAAGGGACGAGAGGTCACTGGGCGCCTGTCAGGGAGGAGGCAGATGGAATTGTAGATGCAGGAAGATGGAGTTTGTGTTATTGCCATAAAGCCCAAAGGAAGCCTTTCAGCAAGGAGAGAGTGGTGAAGAGTTTGATGTGCCAAAAAAATGTCAAGGAGAATGGAGGTTGAACAAATCATCATTTGATTTGGGGAGAAGCCAGTCATTCCCTTGGTTTCCTGGGCATTGCAATGATAAAAGTACTTTCTGCCTCTCTCCAGGTGAGTGCTCATGGGCATTTATGGTTTGACCTGACTGTCCCAGAGTACTTTATTTTTTATTTATTTATTTTTTTAAATTAGTTTTTATTTTTTAGTTTGC
>SJXQ01006993.1:293008-304953 GCA_006408695.1 Aepyceros melampus | reverse complement strand
GGCTGGATGGCATCACGGACTCAATGGACATGAGTCTGAGAGAATTCCGGGAGATGGTGATGCACAGGGAGGCCTGGCGTGCTGCGATTCATGGGGTCGCAAGGAGTCAGACACGACCGAGTAACTGAACTGAACTGAACCTGCCATAGAGAGCTGTTTAACACTGGCAATGTGTTTTCTGTGTGTTTAATCCATATATGTATTTGCTTAAGAAGTCCAATCTTTAAGAAGGGAATATCTCTTTTATTCTTGGGGCCATCCAAAGCAAGTCTCCAAAAAATATGGGTTAAATAATAAGACAACAGTGGTTATCTTCCTATTGGTACCACTCAATTCACCCCCAAGGTAGCTACCTATCTCACTTGTGAATGACTTGTCCAGAAATCGTTCCTGCAAGAAGGGAGGGGTAAAGGGTCCTGCAGGCCAGTTATTTCCCTCTCTCCCCATCTCCTGATAAACTAGCCTCTCCCAGTTTGTTTTCCAGCTGTTCTGTTTTCTCTTGCATAGAATACTTAGGTGATGTGCCAATAAGTAGTGCATGAATACTTAATGAGGGCAGGATGAATTATAAATGGCATGGAATTTATCTACATTGCTTCCTTGCTGATGGCGGAACGGTGCCTTATCTTCTATCAAGACACAGGAGTCAGTAGGTGAGGAAGAATCCTGGCTGATAAACTTAAAAATTGTTACCGGATGCCATCTTAAGTTACATGGAACCGAATACTGTGCGGCAGAGAGGAAAAGGCCTGACCAGGAACCGTGGAGGGTATGATGCTTGGCACCAGGGAGGCTGAGGTGGTCCCTAGGGGCACCGTTATTGCAGGAACAGAGAGCTCAAAATAAGAGCCGAACGAAGGCTTGGGTGGGAGTTGCAGTTACCACTTGGCTCTTGGAGGTTGAGCGCCAGGGAGACAGAGGTCTGAAAGGGTCCAGTACTTTGATTTCAAGGGGAGACTCTTGACTGGTGCTCTCTAGAGAAAAGATTTCTCTGTCCTTCCTCCATCCCACAGCCATCTGTCGCAGCGAGCTCCATAAACACAGTGAACTCTCGTAAAGAAAAATTATAAATAACCCCTACCTCTCAAAGACTGGATGTACTTTTCTTTTCTTTTTTTTTGCTTACATAACAGATTCCTCTCCTGGGTGCTCTCCTCCGAGTGTTGGTCCAGGGGCCCAGGTTCTTTCCATCTTGTGGCTCTGCTATCTTTCTTACATGGTTCCCACCTGCACTAAGGAGGTTATCTCTGTGTCAGCCAACCAGAGGAGGCACCAGCAGGGAGGACTTTGCGGCCTGGGCCTGGAAGTGGAGAATTTCAGCTATGCTCACATCCGTGTGTCCAGAACTCAAGTATATGACTGTGCTCTCCCCAGAGGAAGCCGAGAATCATAGTCTAAGTGCCCAGGTCAGAGCAGCAGCAGCTATGATGAGCAGCTAGCCCTGTCTGCCACATTTCTCAAATCCAAAAACATATATTCTTAGAAAATGATAGGGTAAATATTGTTACAAAAATGTCATCTTATAACGTTTTTGAAAACTCTTTATTTTTTTTTAAAGGGGGAATCTTGCGTTTTTGTTTGTTTTTAAAGAAATCCTTCTTAGACTATTGTGTTTGCAGGCAGGCAGTGGAAACTCCAGTTATAAATTGTTTTAATTTGTGGGACGTTACGTAGTACTGGTTCCTCAGTTTTATTCATACTCCATATAGAAATGTCTTTGAATTGCAAGTATAATTAAGCCACAAGTAGAACGTGTGCACCATTACTGAAAACATAGGCAATGGATAAGAGAGAAACACAGAGTTTAAGCTGTGATAAATAGCTTATTTTCTTTCCATCTAGTCCCTTTCCTCCACGTAAAGTTTTCTACTGTCTCAGGGGTCAGCAAACATTTTCCACAAAAGCCCAGCTAGAAAATATTTGAGGCTCTGCAGGCCAGGTGTGCCTTCTGCAGCCTTTCACGTCTGCCATGGCTGAACAAAAGCAGCTGTAGCCCGCACGTAAACAAGTAAGTGTGGCTGTGTTCCGTAAGCCTTATTCACAGCACGGGAGTGGGGCTTGGTTTGACCTGAAGGCCAGTGTGCCAAGCCTTGCAGCCTATGATGGATGTGGAGTAACATATTCAAAGCTCTGATTGGCTTGTGCATGTGTACTGCTTGGTAAATACTAATCTTTTCGACTTCGCTTGAAATCAGTGCAGTTGTGTGACTTCCAAACACTGAAAATTCCGTGGATTCAGTGGATTTAGAGAAGAAGCAAAAGTCTGGAAGCAAAGACCTTAACTAATGAAAGAAGTTTGTAAGCACAGAGAGCTCGGGGAAAGGGGATATTTTTGCTTATGTCTTTATTTCCTCCCCTGTTGTTTGAATTCTTTTTTTCAATGAGCATATTTTCCTCTTATAAGAATCATGAAAAAAAAGTTCCTTTAAATGTATGTGTTTCCAGCTTTTTGCTGACTCAGAAAAGAATGGTACATTTTAATGGCAAACATGTGACTCATTTGCATTTTTCAATAGCCAGCTGCAGTTATGTTTCAGAAGTGGAGCCTGAACCACAAAATACCATTGAAAGAGTTTAGACAGAGCCTGGAAGGCTTCGAGGAAGGCAAGGTCTCCACTTCCTCTTTTGACATTTTAGCTGACAGGGGCAACTGATAAAGGGGAAGAGGAGTGGTCTTTGAGGGTTTCCTCTGATCCCTTCTCAGGTCCTGGAGCAATCACATCAACTTCGTGTGGACAGGCAGGGTCCCTGGGCTGGTACACAGCAGGCACTTATCAATGCTTTTCCACACGAATCACTTAACCCTCATTCTCAGTGCGTAGCACAGTCGCTGGCATGTATTATATACTCGTTGAATACCTACTGGATTTAATTGGGTGGACGCTGCAAACTGGAGTTAGTGGATAACAGTGTATTTACAGTCCAGGGTACCTTATTCATGTCTGAATTCTGGGGCTGCTACCTTCCCTACTAGAATTACAATAAAGAGACACTTTGTACAAGACTTCAGGACTTGCTGTGGTAGGTGCGATTACCGTGAGTCGGGCGAAGTGATTAACCTAAATGACCCGAGACAGCATCCCGTGAACATGATCATGACGAGAAGATCCCAGTGTCTGTTGTCTGCTCTAGTGATAAACAGTTTCTAATCAAGCTTCCATCTCATGCGTTATGTGCCACTTGCTGCTCTTCCAAAATAGAGAAATGTAAAAACTTGAAATGCGTCTGCATTTTTTTTCTTCTCCGATTTCAGTTTTTATCAGCTCCCGGTTTCTCTCTTAATTTCTCCATGGGCCACAGTCCTGATTACCTTCCATCTACACAGATGTCAGTCAGATATCACACTTTCTTTGTTAAAATAGGAATCTAACAGCCACACAAAATGATAGCCTCACAGAAAGCACATTTTAAAACAACAGCTTTGGTTGGACTTTAGGACAGTTGTCGAAATCATTAGCTAATATCTTCTTTAGGGATTCGGCATATTCTCTGCTAGATAATTTTCAGACCAAGATAGAAAAACAAACAAACAAAAAAAGTCTTGTTATTATTTGAATCAGTTTACAGCAACTCATGAATTAGAAGCTCACACCCGAAAGAGTATTTTCAGCTTAATGGAAACAATTCATCAAACAGTTTGAATCGTTTACCAGAGTCTCCACTGATAGATGGACGTTTCTTTAATGCAGGTTCACTTTATAGCAGCCCGTTTCACACATGTTCAGTTCAGTTCAGTCACTCAGTCGTGTCCGACTCTTTGCGACCCCATGAATCGCAGCACGCCAGGCCTCCCTGTCCATCACCAACTCCTGGAATTCACTCAGACTCACGTCCATTTACAGATGGAGAAACCGAGTCCCAGAAAGAGAGTAACTTCTCAGAGGCCCCTGAGTGGATGAGCCAGGGTCTGGGTGCCCTCTGCCTGCGTCTGTCCTGGGCTGGGTTCCTCCTGGCTGCAGCATTCGCCTTGTAGGCAGCCATTGCTGAATTAACAGCTGTTGCAGGCACATGTGAAGACGTGCTATGTCAGCTCCTCTAGAATGAGTTGAAGGGAGGATGCAGAACTCAGAAGGCTGGATAGAATGACTGGCAGGACAGGGCGGCATTTCTGAGGGGACGGCAGTCTGGCTGGGAAAATGACAAGAAGCCACAGCATCTTAGCCAGGGCTCCCTGGGGACCATGGCTCGGGGAGGTGGGGTGCTCCCGGATGTGCTGGAGATTCACACCGGGACTCAGGCAAGCCCAGTCACGGCTTGCAGCAGCTGTGGGTCGGGGAGACAGACATGGGTTCCAGGCTGCACTCTGTCCCTGGCCAGCTCCATGTTGTGCCCTCTTCTGTGACCCTTAGCAAGTTACACATCCTCCCAAAGCTTCCCCATACCTCTCGCTCAAATTTGAAGTAGTCCCAACCTCCGAGCATCACTCTGAGGGCTGTGTGATCGATCATACGGGGGACTCGGAGAATGCCGATTTCAGGGAATTCACTTCATGTTAAAGAGAGATGGCTTGTTGGCTTGGTTGAAAATTCTTGTCCTGAATGAACTATTCCTACTTTTTTTTTTTTTTAATGAACAGAAAAGCTGAAAGTTTTATGATACGTTATTTAGATCAACTTGTTTGACACTCTAGATTTTTTCTGGATCAGATTCTGCCTAAAGTTGGGCTGGATTTGAGAAGCCCTGTGGAGATTACAGAAGGTTCTGGATGTCTAGGCAGCTAACTCAGCCCCACTGCTCATGAGAACCCCCAGTCCTGTTTGCAAACCCGAGTGTCATTCGGTAAGAGCTAACTCCTCGCTGCGGAAGCCTCTCGCCTCTCTGGCATCTGTCTCCTCTGCCTGCTTCTTCAAGGCTGGTGCAAAGAGCACCTCTCTTAGCTCTGCCCGTGTCCACCCCTAGATAGGGAAGGTCACAAGAAGATCACCAGCTGCCATGTATCTTTCTCATGTCTTCTTGAGGCTTTATTTTTTTCCTCAGTATAAAAGCTGACCTGCTCCTTAAAAATCTGGCATAGTCTTAGCCGCAGTCTCCCCAAGGACAGCCGTGGCTGTCACTGCGTGTGCTTCCATCGCTTGTTTCTGAGTGTGTGAGTGAGCACCCTGTGGACATCTTTTGAACACACTCAGTTTGTAGTATTGAGCTTTCCTCCCATGTTGCTAGAAACTCTTCCTAAACCCATCTCCGTTTCTTAAAGTTAGCGTCCCAGCCCCCCAGAGGGTGCCTTCAGCCCCTTGAATCTGTGGGAGGCATTAACTATGACAGCATTTCCAAACCTCTCTTTCGCCTTTACAACACTGTACGTTAAGTGTGGGGTGAATATGTAATTTGTCACCCAAACTGGGTCACTTCTAGAGGTGAAAGGGAGCTGTTAATAACCAGGCCCAGAAACAGGCATGCCCTGGGCCATCCTGGGCAAACTGAGGCATGACCCCAGCTAGGCTGGACTGGAGCCATTTCAGGTTACTAACGAAGAAACGCAGAGGGCGGTGATGGTTCAGAGACGCAGCTAGTGAGTGCCAGCGCTAATCTCAGAACTCAGGACTTTAGGCTCCTAATCTCGACTTTTATAAACTGTACCATATCTGCCCAGCATTGTAAATATCCTGTAGAGACACACCCCTTGTGTTTATCAAACAGATAATCTTTCTTCTCCCTTTCCTCTTTCTTTCCTTTCTCCCTTTCTTCCTCCTTTCTCCTGCCTTCCTTTATTCTTTCTTTTCTCTCCTTTTTTCTATTACTCGTGGACCTCCAAGCCAGGTTCCTGATATTTCGTCAGAGAGCATTGTCTGGAGAGAGGCGTGCTATCAGGGATTAAATGCCCCTTAACTAGAAGTCAGTACCTGATGTATTGTTTTTATTAAGGATGATCTGCTCGAGAGAATGGTCTAGAATGCTAGCATTGCTGTCTTACAAGGCTAATCTGAAATAATATCCCTAATATAAAATATACCACAGTCAAAACATTTAAGGAGCAATTATAATAACAAAAAGAGACTAAGGGAATTGGACTATTTCAAAACCACTTCCTGGATCAGACAGGGGTAATGGAGAATGATGGGAACTGGTCCTTCACTGCCCATCAGCTCACAGAGCTTGTTCAGTACCCCTTTCCCTGTCTTCGCTGACTCGGTGAAGGGTGCTTGGCTTCGGCATCTGCCGGTGGCCCTCTCAGTGGCACAGAGTCCGGGAGGGGCGCCTGTGCTTGTCGGGTCAGAGCCCGGCTCTGCGCCAAGCCTTCCGAGGGTTTCGCCTCCCAGCTCAGCCTCCTGCTGGCTCTGTGTCTTTGGACGTGTTGGATGTGGGTTTGAGCCTTGTGTCAGGAAGATACCCTAAAGTAGGAAATTACAACCTACTCGTGTTCTTGCCTGGAGAATTCCATGGACAGAGGAGACTGGCTGGCTACGCTCCATGGAGATGCAAAGAGTGGGACACAACTGAGTATGCACACACACGCACGCGCACGCACACACACACACACACGCGCGTGCACGCACACACGTGCACGCGCACACACGCGCACACACGCACGCACACATGCACACACCTTTGGTCTCCTCCTCTGTAAAAAGAGTTGGTGTGAAAAGTCACTGAAAAACAAATGTAATTACCTTTTATTTTGGTAGTGAGCACATGTATGATCAACTTTCTTAACAACTTTCACATATGTAATACAGTATTGTGAACTATTGTATGAGGTGAATCACCGTTATTCATTTTTGCCAGAAACTGAACCACCCTCCCACATAATGGACATCGGCTGTGCTGTTTCTGCCTGTGGGTTTTCTTCCAAAGATTCCCCCAAATGTCAGTGCTCTTGGCCCCGGGCGGTGCAAGTAGCAGGTGTGATTCATCAGTGAAATCAATCTGGGATTTCCAATGGACTCTGGAACGAGTGGCTCTGATAAGCAGAGATTACACGAGCCAGGCAGTAACCTGCCAAAGTCCTTCAGAGCAGTGTCCCAGCCTGCTCCGAGAAGCAGCTCCCCGGCTCCGGTGTCCGGCGACCCGGTTCCTGTGGCAGAAGGTCCAGTGATCCACCCAGCACGTTGGTATCCTCCCCCCGTCGGCCCGAACCTTCCCTCAAAGACCTGACCTTGGGTAAGGAGGACACACGGGCTCCTCCTGCGCTTCAGACTCTTTGCCCTCACACCGGCCGTGTGTTCAGTAATTCTCAGAACAGCCCTTGAAGATGAACTCGGTGATCCCGCCTCTCCCCTGTCTTCATTATAAGCAGACTGAGGCTCAGCAGGAGAACTTGCCCAAGTCCAACTGCTAAGTCCAAAGCCATCCTTTAAAACTGAAGCAGCTTCACAGTAAAACCCGTGTTACTTTTCCTTCATATTTTAATTTTCATTATCAAAATAATATATGTATATCGTAAAATATGTTGAAAGCAAGTGAAGTTATAAAGAAAGTAAAAATTACTCAGACTCCTAGTCTTAATCAGTATTTTCATTTTGCTGTAAATCTTTCCTGTTTTTATTCTCCCCCTCTATGGCTCTGTGTGTGTGTGTGTGTGTGTGTGTGTAGTAAAGAGGAATAGTAAAGGGGAATTTACTGCAATACAAAATTTTATTTTGCTCTTCTCATATGATATTCTATTTTGATATTTTTCTCCTATCATTGACCATTATTAAGTAGTCTTTAAAACTGAGGGATTACATTTCTTCATACACACACGTGTGTACATGTGTATGTGTGTATGTGTGTATATATATATCATAGTTAATTAATCCTCTCTGTCTTTGGACACTTTGCTTGCCTCTATTTTTTCCAGTCATAAATAATGCTTAGATGAACATCTGTCCAAAAAAACCAATCTAACAGCAGCAGGTGATTCTATTTTGTTGACTGTCTTCCACGTCACATGTATGTACCATGTCACCACATTGTTTAATTCAATCGTCATAGTAACTGCGTGAGATAGGTGTTATTAGCCCCAGGGCTTCCCTGGTGGCTCAGAGGTTAAAGCGTCTGCCTCCAATGCGGGAGACCCGGGTTCGATCCCTGGGTCCGGAAGATCCCCTGGAGAAGGAAATGGCAATCCACTCCAGTATTCTTGCCTGGAGAATCCCATGGACAGGAAGCCTAGTACATTACAGTCCACGGGGTCGCAAAGAGTCGGACACGACTGAGCAACTTCACCTTCAGCCCGATTTTACTGATGAAAAAGTAGGACTGAAAGAGACGAAGTACATCATCCAGACGGACAGAAAACTTGAGACAGAGGAGGAGTCAGACGCGAGACTTGCTGAAGGTCAGTGTGTATCCCTGGCCACACTGCCTTCCCTCAAGCTGTCTGTTCCTGATACAGGCGTAGAACAGGCCTGTCTCCCCAGGTTTTGATATCAATGACTAAACTGACCTCTGTAGAGCATCCCCCTTCCCTAGCAGAGTGCGAAGTGGTGGCTTTCTCAGCCACTTCACTGCCCGCTAAGAAGCCCAAGCTCATGCCACCCCTTGCAGCTATCACCCCAATTCAAAACGTCCCCGGGACCGCAGGACTGGGATATGGCCTGGCTAGTCAAGGGGTTAACCGAGTGACTGGTGGCGGGGAAGACTCTTTTAAGCCTTCTCCCCAATGAAGTCAGCCATCTGCGAAGTTGGAGCACAGTCTCAGTTGAAGGCCCTTCCCAGCAGGAAGCAAAGCAGCTCCCTCGTGTCACCCGAGGCACCAAGCAGAGAGGCGCAGAGCATCTGTTTCACTCTGTGGCCTGACTGCCTGGGACCACACTTGTCTTCCACTCGGGGAGTGAGCCCCGCAACATGGCCCTGCCCTCAACACCTCCCTCCCGTGTGACCCCTGACCAGTCCCCATCAGACCCCGCCCTTGATCCCTGACAGGCCTCCCCAAAGAAAAGGACTTCTGAGACGCTCCCGCAGGCCTCCCGTCCGCGCGTGCCTGGGCACCACAGGCCTCCTGCAAGCTGATGTAGATTGGGTTTCCAGCTGTCTGAATTGCTGCCCTGGCCAGGACCAGTTTCCCCCAGACCTCTCAGCCGAGGTTTTCCCTCTGGGGGTCTGCAGGCTCTCCTGTCTCAGCCCCCGCACTCTCCCACCCCGCAGTGCCTTTCTCACTCGAGTTTGAGTTTCCAAAGCCTGTCTTTAGCCCACCTTGGCTATTGGAACATGGACTTTGTTACATAAAATAGTATTCTCTGGGCTCCATTCCTTATGGACCTCTTTTGAAATCTTGCTCAATTTTTTTTTTTTTTGGTTGCTTCCCAAATGATTTCAAGCATTATGTAATTGCTAATAACTTGGTCCTCCCCTTTCTCTTGCAAACTCCTTCAACTCCAGTTGCTAGTTTCCTCACAACACTGTTAATTGCTATCCTCCAGTATAAAATAAAATTTTTTAATAAATGAGAGCAGGCCAAGCTGCAAGAGGGTAGAAGTGACGGTGTGGTGGGCACAGCATCAGATCTGCCATGGTTATCATGTGAGGAAGGGAGCAGCGACTTCTGCCGAAGCTCCCACGTCGCAGCTGCTATCATGAGATGCGCACGTGCCTCGCGCTGGGGCAGGCTCGTCCCGGCGGGGTGACTCTCGCGTGCTCGGTGGGGGGCAGCTTGAAGGTAATCTGCCCAACCTTGACTCCCAAGCCGCTCACATTTCAGCTCTGGGCACAGCGGAGGCCCCGGGCTCACAGCCCTCTGCTCCCAGGCCGCTCCCACCTGGGCAGGGAAGGCCCCTTGGCTGGCATTCCCCCCCCCCATTATTCTTAGAAACACACCACCTATTGCTTCCTTCCTCCATCCAGGTGGTGCCCTACAAATCAAGGGAAAGGGGAACTTGAACGGTGTCCAAAGGGAAGGGATGCTGTCACTGGGGAAGTGGAAAGTAGAACCAAGCTGAAGAAATCTGGTTTTGACTGTGCTTGTTTGTTCCCTAGACTCTAAACAAGAGACCCTGGTGAAGTGCCTGGTCTCCAAAGCTGGGAGGAAACCAACAAAGAGAAACACAACAAACAAAACAAGCAGTGCTCGGGCGCGGGGTTTTGCTCAGTGTTACTGCTCGTGGTGAAGATTTCAGCCTCGTTTCTCTGGGCCCCCCGTCTCTTGGCTCCCGTCCCCAGGCTGGGGTCCACTCGGACGCTTGCCTTGTTGGCTTTGCCATCTCTTGGTCCCTCTCTCTGACACTTGATGGTTGTGCATCTTTGGACCAACTGGAGGTAGGCAGGACGGATTTTTTGCTTTGCTCCTTTAGCAGGATACTACTCCTGAAGCTCCGTTTTTTTTACCCAGACTGAAGATGGTAATAAATAGCACCCACCCCACTGGGCAGCAGGGTCAGTTAAGTGGGTCTGTGCTAAGCTCCAGCTCAGTGCCCGGGGTGGGGTGGTGTTTCATACATCTTTCTTCGTGGTACATGAATGGATGGATGGATGAAGGCCAGGCCAGGCAGCCAGTGAAGCGCTCTGGACGCGGATGTGGGAAGCAAAGACGCTCCCTGCTCTGTCGTTTGGAGTGGGGAGGCCCAACAGCATCTCTGACTCAGGGTAGCATTTTTCAGGCCTGTTGTTTCTACTGTTCAGTCGCTCAGTCATGTCCGACTCTTTGTGACCCCACGGACTGCAGCACGCCAGGCCTCCCTGTCCTTCACCAACTCCCCGGAGCTTACTCAGACTCATGTCCATCGGAGGCCTGAGGTCATACATTATCCTGCCTCTTTTACTGAGAGCTTATTTATGAATCTTGAGATGCCTTAGTCCCTCGCCTATTCAATGGGGACAAACACGGCACAGCTGTCTGCGATGGGCCCAAGGGTGAAGAGTGTTTGTGCATTGCAGGCGCTCAGTTAATATCAGCTGCTAGGATCAATATGGGCCTCCCAGGCAGTGCTAGCGGGAAAGGATCCGCCTGCCAGTGCAGGAGATGCAGAAGACCCAGGTGCGATCCCTGGGTTGGGAAGTTCCCCTGGAGTAGGAAATGGCACTGTGCTGCAGTATTCTTGCCTGGAAAATTCCATGGGCAGAGGACTCCATGGACTATAGTCCATGGGGCCTCAAAGAGTTAGACACAAGACTGAGTGACTAAGCACAGGATCAATATGGCTAGGCTTTTCTCAGCATGTCTTATTTTTCACTAGCATCCCAGTGCCTCCCTGGAGGTGGGCACACGCTACCCAGGGTACAGGGAGGGGTGCTGCAGAGAGAAGGCTGGTCAACATTCAGATTCCTCTGTACCTCCCGGCTGCGCAGCCTTCGGGGCCTAATTTGCCCTCTCTGATCTCTTTCCCGTGGCTCTTCTGTAAACTGGGAGGCACAGTCCCGGTCTGCAGCGTCCTCAGGGAGATGGCGTGAGGACCGTCACAGGCAGCCCCAGTGCAGAGCTTGTGTTCGGCAGATGCGCTTCGCAAGGCCAGATCCTTACATAACTTCCCACAGCCTCCCCTGGGGCGGTCACCTCCCTGGCAGGGCCGCCGGGTGCTGCCTCTTACCCACCTGCCCCAGTTAATGTCTCAGGCGTCCTGAGTTTCTAATTGTGGCGAAGCCGGAGAGCCATCTAATCCGCCTGAGTATTAACTGCTCTGCTTCCAAGGGGGGGCGCCTCTGGACCCCGGCTGGCCCTGGCAGAGTGCGTCATCTAACAGCCTGACTGATTCCTCCTGCCCGGTGCAGCCACCCCGTGAGCTGGGGGGCAGCGGTGAACTCCTGGAATTAGAAATGCCTGAGGGAACCCCCCACAAAGGGCCAGGATGCTCGGCGTGTGGGAACCGCTCAGCCCCCATGACGTCACAGGCCTCTCCTGTTCACTACAGCCTGCTCAGACCCGGCGGCGTCTCTGCGAGACCAGGCCTCCAGAGGATGGCATTCAGGCCCCAGAAACATGCCCAGCAGAAGCCCCAGCTTCCCAGTACCCCAGGCCCCCCCCCCGTCTCTGTACACGGACCTCCCCGGAGCACCCAGGCTGGCAGCACCCCGGGGCAGGATCCCCGCCTGCT
>SJXQ01006993.1:265392-292842 GCA_006408695.1 Aepyceros melampus | reverse complement strand
GCAGGATCCCCGCCTGCTGCACATCCTCATCCAGGGGAACCAGGAAGGGAGGCCCCCCACCCTCCCTGCTTCCAGGCCCCCTGCCCAGCCACAGCAGAAGTTTCTATTATAGGAGGGGAAGGGAAGTCCTGGGATTGAGCAACGCCCAAGCCGGCCTTGGATTTCTCTGGTCGGATGCTGTGGGTGGGTGGAGGGGCTGAAGTGGGACGGGTCTGGGCTCTGGCTCGTGGGGAGAGAGATGGGGGTTTAGGTGGCTGTGGGGTGGGGTGCAGGGCACACCTGGGGACGCCCTCCATCATGCTCACCCACTTTTCTGTAAAGTGTGATCCAAAGGCATAACGTGCCTGTGTGCCTAGTCGCTTCAGCCGGATCTGATTCTTTTCGACTCTGTGGGTGGTAGCCCGCCAGGCTCCTCTGTCCATGGGGATTCTCCAGGCAAGAATACTGGAGTGGGTTGCCATGCCCTCTTCCCAACCCAGGGATCGAACCCTTATCTCCTGCAGCTCCAGCATTGCAGGCGAATTCTTTACCATTGAGCCACCGGGGAAGCCCATATCATCCCCCTTTAAATGGAGTCAGAGACTTTCCTGAAGCATTCTGAATGGGGTTCGTGGCTGAGTCCAGCGCCCCCGGGTCCTCCCGTGCCTGCAATGTCTATCCTAACATTCTGACTTGGCAGGAGCGATCCCCACTCTCAGATGGTGTGTGAGTTATGCCCTCTGCTAGCAAGGGGCAGCGCGCGCCAAGAGGACACCCAGGTCCCCCAGGTTTTCCCTTGTAGCATGTTCTGATCCTTCCTAGCTGTACGTAAAACACGCACATGTCCACAGAAGTGAGTGTGAGCACACACAAGCATACATGAACACACACACACAACCACCCACACACAAAGTGTGTTCTCCCACTCTTAGTCCTCATCACGCATGTTCTGGGTGGCCAGGACGGACACTGAGGTTATTCACAGTGCAGGGTCCTGAACGACAGTCTCGCGTCTGTTTAAACAAGTTCTGGAAACAGCCCAGATGTCCCTCTGAAGTGCAGTTTCTGAATAAATAGTGAGATTCAGATGCATAGCAGCCCTTGCGGAGAAGAGTCACCTTGGGTAGTCACGTGATCCCCGTGGAGCAGCGCTGCTTTTAGCTTGCACCCATTCCCTGCGTAGCTCCGTGAGTGTGCGGGTGTGCTGGGACTCTCACCAGACACCCAGCCCTGCGTGCCACGGCAGGGTCCTGGGGACACTAAGGCGACACCCCGGCTCGTGTTCCCCAGGGGCTTGGTATCCTCCTGCGGGCAGGTGGCCGGTTAAACTGACACGGAGACGGTGCGGTGCGCGGTGGGAACACAGCTGGCAGACCCTCAACTGGCACCTCCTCTGGGCACAAGCGCAGTTTGGGGAAACCCAGAAAAGTGAGTTATAATCCAGTCTAGTGAGTCAGGTGGGAAGCAACCCTTTGATGGAAAGCCTGTTATAAAATAGTGAAAGTAGAGCAGCGGCAGAATGTTTTTGTATCATTAGCACAGCAGGTGCCAGCGGTCACCGTGGTTTAGGGAGTGTCAACACACGTGCCTGACACACATTAGGTGCTTTGGAAATGTTTCTACAGACCGATGCGAGAAATAAATTAATCTCAGTATATAATAGGCCTTGCTCTTCTACAAAACAAATCGCAGCTTCACTCACCTCGATTCTCCAACCGGATGCCTGACATCAGGGGGCTTTGGCTTTGCTTCCTTTCCCCTTCCTGCATCATCAGTTCCCGCAGGGAGGCCCCCTTCCTTGGAACTCTGAGGCCCACTCTCCTCACCAGCTGGGACGGACAGACTCCTGTCAGAGTGCCTGCAGAACACACCCTTACTCAGATGTGTGAGTCCCAAAGCGCCGAACTCAGTTACACTGAAAAGTAACCCTGGAAGTGCAAAAGACAGACGGACAGCAGCTGGGCCCAGGAATGCTGGGGAGACAGGCTTCTTGTGAAAGTGCAAAAGCTGGTCTACCCCTGACTGGAGGGTTTAGAGGATGAAAGGTGAATCTGGGGAGGAAACAAACTGGCCCTAGAGGCCGACTGGGCGGAAAGCCTGCCTCTGGCCGCTGTGCCACCCCGAGAGTGCTGCTCCTCCCGTCGGGACCTCCATTCCCCCCTAGACGATGGGGATGCAGTGTAACACCTGTGTTACAGCGGGAATGAGTGCGGGGATGTGTGTTCAGCAGCCTCGCAGGAGCTCAGGGACAAGGCACCTTCAACACACTTCTCTGTTGATCACATCCATTTGCTCACAGAAGGGGCTTGCCTTCCTAAGTAGGAGGCATTGCCCTTGAGTTGGGGGAACATTGAGGCTTTCAGTCCAGTGTTATAATTTAGAGGAAGATGCTAAAGAAAAGAGTGTGTGTGTGTGTGTGTGTGTGTGTGTTTGCATCTGCTGTGTATGTGCAAGTGTGTAAGTGGAGACGTGGAAAGACAGGCCTGGTGTGCTTAGGCGCACCATCTGAGAAGGTGCAGCCTGCCTTCATCAGCTCTGCCCCACACCCTGCCAGGGCCCAGCTCTGGTCACCCCCATCAGATAAGCAGCCAGATCTGGGCCCCAGAGGGATCGGATGCCATCGGCTGTTACAGACCATTAGCGAGTCACTGCCCCGCGGGAATCCATCCCATCGCCCCACGGAAGCATCCCGTGTCTGCATCCAGATTTCTCTTTAGATCTTCATTCACAAGAGCTGGGCTCAGGAGAGGAGGGAAGACAGCCCGGGGATTGCACCTGCTGCTGGTGGGAAGGAGAGGAAGACCCTTCCCTTTGTGGGTGTTCTACTTCTTTCTTTATAATCTCTTAAAATGTAACATTTATATTTTATGACATAATCTTTAATAGGAAGTAAAATACTTATGAATTATTGTTATCTATTAAAACTATCATTTATTAAAATTATAGCTTACCTATTTAAATTTTATATTAAATATATACTGTGTATTGAAAGTGCATAAAATCCTTTTATAAGTATAATATATAACAGAACAAAATAGAACATATGATATACTAGAAAACAGATAAATTTAATACTTGGCTCTTGTAGCCAGTACACACCAGTGCAGTAGTAAGCAGGATGAGGTTTCCTTGTCACTGGTCCTTAAAGAACCAGTTGTTGAATTTTCAGGTATTTTGCAAACCAGTTTACTTCACATTGGTACCTTGAAAATCATCCATGATGGGAACATTTAACATTGCAAATTAGGGTTCCTCTCTAAAAAGCCGGTGAGCTTATTGTTAAACATTTGTAAGCATACCACAGCATATGTGTGTGTAGTGAGTGTGTAAGCTTTGTTGAGCTTTGTGTTAGTCACCACACCGCTGTTGTTTTTCTGTTTTATCTAACTTCTACTGCAGTCTTCTGATACTGACATTTCCTAGGTAGGTGATCTTGGGCAAGTCACTCCCTCTTGCTGGACTGGGCGGTTGCCCAGGTTGTTGACTGCACAACTCAAGGAGCACTCTTCACGTCATAGCCTCTCCACATTTGGGCCTTAGTTGTTCCACCTCTATAATGGGGAGAACTGTCACTACTGCACGGCCTCACTCTGAGGATGCTAATGTTACTAGATCAGCACACATATGCTCATCACCTGCAGGGGACCTGGGAGAACAGGAAGAGTAGAATTCTGGGGCCCTGGGGACCGCTGTAGCCTGTCACTGCTGTGTGGAAATGCAGGCACTAGGGATGCCTGTGTGTGTCATTTATTCAGAAGGAAGAGAAAAATCAGGATTTTTGTTTTAATGTGAAATTTCCTGAGTTTTCCTACATGACAGGTCTAAGTTTGAGCAGTCCCCTTGGACTATACATAGTAGGACCTTTCCTGTGATAGTTTGAAGCTTTGTCCCTCTCCTCCCTAAGTTTTTTAAGGACCTTTGGTTTCTCTCGTTCCCATCTTTGTAGAATGACTTGCTGGAAAAGCCTGGCTTCTCCTCTAAGACTGGCATATATTAATCAGTGGTCCCCAGGAAGCTCAGAGCTATGTTCTAAACCACAAACATGGTTCTGAGCTTCCCAGTGGCCAGAGCAGAAAGCAAATACAGTTTTACAGTTTTCTTTGCCCAGGAGATAACACTGTGCCAACGCCATCCTTCGCCTGACTCTGTAAGCTAAGCCTGGTTATGTTTCTCTAGTCACGCTATTACATATTGACTGGTCGCACTCTCTTCCTTGATGTACTTCCCTTAAGCCACTTCAAACTCTTCGTAGAAAAAGGAAGCAGAAATAACTTCAGACACCCTCTGGAAAATGAGGGTTTAAGATTTTCAGCTCTGACAGTCCTTGAGTCACCGCAGAAGGGCCCCACACATAGGGCTGTGTAGCCCCGCTGACGCCCGGCTTTGAACCCCAGGAAGGGTTGTGGGCTTCAGAACCTAGAGGAACCCTCTTGCCTGATGAATTAGTCTGCCAGGGCTGTCATCACGAGCACCTCCGGCTGGCTGGTGCAAGAGACAGACTGCATTGCCTTTCTGTCCTGGAGGCCAGAGTGCAGGGTCCAGGTGTGGCAGGCTCGTGAGAGAGGCAGATGGGTCTGGTACCCACCTCTCGCCCTGGTTGGCCACTGTCTTTGATCCTTTGCCTTGTAGAAGCAGCCCCCAACCTCTGCCTTTACGTTCACATGGAGCTCTCTCTGCGTGTCTAGGTCCCAATGTCCCTTATGTGTAAGGACATAGTCATATTGGGTTAGGGACCTCGTCTCCTCCAGGATGACCTCATCGTAACTAATTACATCTGTGACAGCCTTGTTCCCGAGTAAGGTACTAGGGGCCACAGTCTCAGTATACGGGTTCTGGGGGTGAGGGGACACAGTTGACCCAATAACGCCTGGATAAGGAAACAAAGCCCTGGCTAGCATCAGTCAAACCACCTGATTTTCTCCAAGGAGCCCCTCCCACAAGAATCCCTGAGAAATCACATAAACTCATGTTTCTTCATGGAGACAAGCCCTAGTCTTTCATCTGCCCCTGCTCGTGATGCAAATAAAATCACAGTCGAAGCCCAGAAAGGCAGTGCCCCCAAGTCAGACAGTACCAGTCAGAGTCCGCTAGGGAAGAGAGACACCTGCATTCATATTTTGCTAAAGGTCTCGATTACGATTTGTAAGCCCTGTCACTGAGATTACTCTGTGTAAATGTATAAACAAAGATCCAGAGAGGTGAAAGGGTTTGTCCAAAGTTACCTATGAGCAGAGAACCCGGGACGAGTTCAGTGTTGAGTGAGACATATAATGTGTGAATGCATCCTCTTAAGGCCTATTTTGTGCTCCCTACGCGAGGGGAGAAGCTGAGTGTGGTGCAGAGACGTTAAGCCCCTGGTCTAGTGTTACCGGATGTGGCCAGGTGGAATTCAGATCCAGATCCCTTGCTGTTTCACGGCTGCCCTCAGCCTGGGTCTCAGAGTTCAGGACTCAGGACTCACCCCTGTGCGGCCGCCTTGATCAGACGCAGGGGCTGCTGCGTATGGCTGAGCGGGCTGTGCCCACACGGAGGGGCTCAGCTGAGGGGCAGAGCGAGGATGGAAATTCACCTTGCACACTCGTCATGGAGCCGTGTGCCCTGGCAGGTGACTGGCGGTGGGGGAGAAGGGGCACACCCCATTCTAATCAAAGAAGAAAGGTATTGTGTGTTTGTTCCTTGCAGCCCTGCAGGTCACCAAGATATAAAACCAACAGTAGCTGGTTAACCCAGTTGGACTTAAGTCACTTTGTCCAGGGGTAGTAAAAAGAAGGGCATCTACTTCCTGTCCCAGTGTCCATGGCAAGAGTTTCCCCCTGGCCTAACCCAAACTCACAGATACTCTGAAAACCCAAAGTGCTGTTGCCTTCTTCAGATATTTGGCAGTGATGCGAAAGGCCGGGTTGTGGACAGTACAGTCTCCTGTGAGCCCTCAGACGGGTGTCAGGGGAAATAGAAGTCAAGACGTCTCATGTCTTCAAAAGCCCTCGCTGAGGGAATGGGTGATCTTATGGTTTGATGGAAAATGTGGGAGGGAGGTCAGAGTGCCAAGGTCAAGGCTAGTGGTCAAAAGAAAGCTCAATGTTTGGAGGTGTGTCGGAGGCCCGGGCCATGCTCATTTAGCCTGATGAAGCAGGATGGTGCTCATTTATTGACCAGAACCACAGATCAAAGCCAGCTTGGGGGTGGGGGGTTGCTGAGTGATGTTCTTGCCGAGAGCACCCTCACCCCTGCAGGACCCACTTTGAAAGTCGCTTTCTCTGTGTCAGCTCATCCCAGCTGTCTCCCAAGCTGGGCGTTGGGCCGAGTGGAGTGTGGGAGCTGCAAGCCCACCTCTGTGACCACCATCAGCCCTGAGCCTCCTCCCATCCCGGTCAGCAGACACTCCTTAAAAATGTGCTTCACGTGGGGCAGAGGCACCATCTGGAAGTAGAGATGCCGCAGGTGAGAACGAGACAGGCCAGGAGCCCCGGGGCCCCAGGGCCAGGGGCAGGAGCGGCTCTGCTGAGGGAGGTCTGATCACGGAGCTGTGTGACCCCGAGAACATGTCCAGTGTGGTCTGTAAGGCAGGGCAGGCGTCGACGCCAGCGGCTGGATGTCTCGTAGAGGCTAGGAGCCCCCGGATCAGCCCAGAGGAAGGAACAGACAGGGGTCCCACCTCCATCAAATCGGCCTTAAAAAAGGAGCAGGCTCTCTGGGCTGAAGATAGCTCCAGCTGATGTCGTAGTAAATTATTCAGATGTTAATTGCATTGTAAACAAAGCCACTACCTTTCTTTCCTTTCCAAGGATCCTCATAAAATGTGTGCTGGGAACTGGGAGAAAGGAAGCAGGGTGGAGGATCCAGGTCTGGCTCCTGGAATGAACGGCCCGTGGTGGAGGCCTGGCCTGGAACTCGAGCTGGGCAGGCTGACTTTGGTCCCCAGCCCAGAACTCCAGAATAGAAGGTGACAGAGTCAATGCTTGTGTCCCTTCCCTACTCCTCTCTTCCCCCCCCACCCCCCACCCCTCCCCAGCCTAGCGAGTTGCTTAGATCCCTCCAGGAGGAGGGATGCCTTATGCTGACACCCCTCCTGGGGGGCTGAGCTAGAGGGGAAAAGCATTTGACTGTTGCCCAGACCACAGTACCAGGCGGGTGCAGGAGCCCACAGGCCCGCTCAGCTGTCTGGGCGTCATTTCGCACCAGGATACAGAGGGGACTGAGCGATCCTGGTTAACTGGTCCACAGAGGTGGGAGCTTGCAAACCGCAGCGAGGAGCCCAGGGCACTCAGGGACAGAGCACTCAGCCTGGCCGCCCAGAGTGGGGTCTGAATTTACCGTGTGCATCCCATCCACTTAAACTGTGGAAAGCCAGCCTGCTTCCCTGCCTCCTGCCGCTTCCTTTGGAAATGACTGCAGTCCTAATTAAAAGCAAATTGCCTAACCAGGCGGCGTCAGGCGAGGGTGGCACTCCTCAGAGGGGAGGCCTCCTGCCAAGGGACAGGAAGGGCCAGGCAGAGAAGGCAGAGAGAGGAAGAGGAGGCAGACACCACGGAGGAGACTGTCCCCTCCAGCGGTCCTCATCCAGCCTGTCCTTTCTCGGCCGGCAGCTTTCACACCAGCCGGCAGATCTGTGTTGATTCATTACAGAACAATCCGAATCTGCCACAGATGGGCCCGTGTAGCGAGGCGCTCAGGGAGTTTCATTCCGGGAGAGGATGTTCCCGGGTGAGGCCCCAGGGTAACCCGCTCTCCCCTCAAGGAGGTGCTGAAGACTGGCATCTCAGGGTCACCGCTTCAGCCCTAATTAGCTCCAAGAGGCATTTAAAGGCATGGCTCTGTTTACAGTTCATTGTAGCCTTGTTCTTAGCAAAATGAACCCTTTGCGTAGTGACTTGCGTGTGCATTCCATGGAGTCTCCATCACACTACGCATCAGGGAGATGGTCTGATGGCAGCTGTCTCACCATGGCCTCTAATGACCCCAGAGCTGGTCTCCTCCCTGCCCAGGACCTCCCGGGAGGAGTCGCTCTGCCTCTGTCTCCTTCTCTCCTTTTCTTTCTCTCTGTCCATCATTCTACCAGGCTAACTATTAAAGGGAAGATCTGCCTTGGAGGACCCCCAAGTAGCCCCGGGACACTGTGATCCGTGCAGCACCTGTCCTGGAACAGCCAAGTATCGAGCTGGCAGTCAGCTGGGGATGGCCGCCTCGAATGGGGCTTCGGTCAGCGTGTGCTGCCCGCCCCCAGAGGTGCGATCTTCAGAAGACTGACACCACGGCCAGGGCTTGGTTGGGAGCCCCAGGAACTCCCCGCACCCCACCTGGGGAGGCAGGTGAAGGAACCAGACGTACTGGAGACGCTCCATCTGACTCATTCAGAGCTAGATTTTCACAGCATCAGTAGAGCCTCTTGGAGGCCGCTTTACAGCAGCAAAGCTTTGAAGCCAGTTGGAAGCTGCGAGAGACCAGGGCCACTCTCCCTTCACATTTATTCCTTTCAGACCTATAAATCATCCCCGGGGCTCCAGCCACCGCGGGCCAAGCCCTGGAAGCGTGGAGCTGAATCAGTGACGATTCCTGCCCACCAGGAGGCCGTGGTCTAAGAGAAAGCTTACCAGACAAAGAAGCAAAGAGGCAGATACACCCAAGTGTTGCAGGGGCTGCGACGGAGATTTCAGAGCCAGGAGCTGTCAGGAAAGGCTTCCCAGGTCAGTGGATTGGGAAGGGAGAGGCAAAAGAGTAGCAGGAGAGAAGAAAATGGGGAGAAAGAGGTGTAAGTGGGGAGGGTCTTGGGGCAGGGCCCTCAAGGTGGGGCAAGGAGCATTCCAAGCGTGTGACCTAAAAATGAGATGGCCTGCCCAGAGGGTGGTGTCCAGCCGCCATGCGTGCCAGCTGTCCAGACTCAGTCCCAAACCACGGAACAGACCTTACCAGCTCCAAGTAAATATGCAAATATATGAACAGCAAGAATGAATAAGCAGGAACCAGAATCATTTGCTCAAAGAACCAGGTAGACATGGCCAATTAATGGTGCTGTCGCAGCCTAGCTGAAGCAGCGTTTGGGGCCAACCCAGGACACGGCGGTGAACAACTCGAGTGTGCCTGGTGACAGCTGAATGAGATGACCCGAGGGTGGAGCTCAGCAATCTGAACAGGTCTCTTTCCAAACACAGGTTTTGATTTGCTTCTAGAATCATTGATGGTAGGATTCATTCAGGTTGCCTGCTCGTATTCCCTTTTTCTTGCTGAAACCACAGCTGTCTTTGATATAGGCATAGCAGCCCATAGTTTCCTGGGCTTCTGTTGTGGCTCAGCTGGTAAAGAATCTGCCTGCAATGCGGGAGACCTGGGTTCGATCCCTGGGTTGGGAAGATCCCCTGGGGAAGGGAAAGGCTACCAGCTCCAGTATTCCGGCCTGGAGAATTCCATGGACCGTGTAGTCCATGGGGTTGCAAAGAGTCAGACATGACTGAGCCACTTTCACTTCACACTTCACTACAGTTTCCCTCCCACTATCCTGTGTGGTCCTCACAGCAAATTGGAAAGAGTGGGGAAAACCACTCTGGACTTGCAGTACCAATGGCAGAAGCGCGGCTCATTTGGCTCGGGCAGAAAGCATGTTGATTCAGTGGCTCGTGCAGGTCGGCAATCCCCGTGTGGGACTGTCTTCAGCGGGGGTTTGATCCAGGAGCGCAGGTGAAGTCGTCAGGGTGGTTTTCCTGCCTCTCTTAGCAATGACTGTTTTTTGGTGTTGGTTTCATTTTAGCACTTCATTCTTGCTGGTTCTGGCAGCTCCAGATTCACACTGTCCTTCCTGCTAGCAGACTCCAGAAAGAAAAAGCACTTTTTGTTTTTTTCTCTAAACCCATCCAGATCTCTGGGTTTGTTTTGTTTACATTAATGTAGTCATGTGTCCTTCTGTGAGCCCGTCCCAGTGGCCGTGAGGATGGCATGACAGCTGATTGCTAGGCTGGCTTTGGGGGCGCATTTGAATCATTCATCTCTAGGGAGACGTGGTGTTCTGATTGCTCCAGACTGGGTCCCATGCCTTAGTCCAAAGCTCAGTGACATAAGGGCTGAGTGTGGGTCCTGGGGAACAATTTTAGTAAGATTCCAAAAGTAGGAGGTCATGGAGGCAAGACCATGTCAAACAAAAAAATATCTGTATGTGATTTTAAAAGTTTTAGTAGCCACGTTAAACAAGTTTAAAAAAAAAAGAATTTGTTAAATAATGTATTTGAACTTAGCATACCCCCAAATATTATATTTCACCATGTAGTCAATATAAAAATTATGAACCAGGCATTTTACATGTTTTTTTTTTTTTAATTCTACATCTTCGAGATCTGCTGTGTATGTTTTTTTCAAAAATGCTTGGTCTGTAGTTAGATTTCATAATATTTAGTATCAGTTGAAAATGTAGATTCACCTACCTGAGTTGCTCAAACATACTTAAAAGTGCTGCCAATCGTTGAATTAGGAATTCATATTTAAATTTCAATTAGTTTTAAAATTAAATGGATGCAGGATGCTTGGGGCTGGTGCACGAGGATGATCCAGAGAGATTATATGGGTGGGAGGGGAGAGGGGGGTTCAGGATTGGGAAATCATGTACACCTGTGGCGGATTCATGTCAATGTATGGCAACACCAATACAGTATTGTAAAATAAAGTAAAAATAAAAATTAAAAAAAAAATGGAATAGAAAATCCAGTTCCTTCATGACACTCACTACATCTTAAGTGGTCAATAACCCGTCAGACTTTATTTTTTTGGGCTCCAAAATCACTGCAGATGGTGACTGCAGCCATGAAATTAAAAGGCGCTTACTCCTTGGAAGAAAAGTTATGACCAACCTAGATAGTATATTCAAAAGCAGAGACATTACTTTGCCGACTAAGGTCCGTCTAGTCAAGGCTATGGTTTTTCCTGTGGTCATGTATGGATGTGAGAGTTGGACTGTGAAGAAGGCTGAGCGCCGAAGAATTGATGCTTTTGAACTGTGGTGTTGGAGAAGACTCTTGAGAGTCCCTTGGACTGCAAGGAGATCCAACCAGTCTATTCTGAAGGAGATCAACCCTGGGATTTCTTTGGAAGGAATGATGCTAAAACTGAAGCTCCAGTACTTTGGCCACCTTATGCGAAGAGTTGACTCATTGGAAAAGACCCTGATGCTGGGAGGGATTGGGGGCAGGAGGAGAAGGGGACGACCGAGGATGAGATGGCTGGATGGCATCATGGACTCAGTGGACGTGAGTCTGAGTGAACTCCGGGAGTTGGTGATGGACAGGGAGGCCTGGCGTACTGCGATTCATGGGGTCACAAAGAGTCGGACACGACTGAGCAACTGAACTGAACTGAACCAACATGTGACTGGTGGCTACTGTATTGGACAGCTCAGGGCTTGAAGGTAGGAAGTACCTAGAAATATCTAGAAGTATCCAGAAGTACGTAGAAGGACAAGGAGACCTGAGCACAGTCCTCAGTTACACGGGCAGAGCTCAAAGATTTTAACCCTGCTTTTGGGATTAACTGGCCGTGTGACGCTAAGTGACTTAACCTTTCCTCGCCTTCGTCTTTTTCTCTGCTAAATGGGAAGAATGATAATCCACTCTGCAACTTCTTTCTAAAGACAGTCCCTCTCCTGGGATTTAGTGAATGCTCAAGAACAATAACTGTTACGAACGGAACTTCAGCCTCAGTGCAGGTTCTCTCCCAGTGCTCCTCTTTACCTTTTTCTCCAATGGGTGAACACCATCTCCAGTTCAGAGGTAAAGCACAAAGATGAATTAACTCAGAAAAATAAGATTGCAAAGTACGGGATGGGTGTAAGCAATCACCCAGTATTTTGGCTTCTCTTCTGGCTAAAGAAAAGCAAAAGCTTTTCAACACATCACCTAATTTATATTCAGGTCGAGGGCAGAAGCCATCACAGAGGCTGCTTCCCTGAGCAGTGGGGACAGGGGCTCATTTTTTTTTTTTTCCCCACACCTGCCATGTACCAAGCACTGTGCTAGCTACATGGCATTCTCAACTGCTTCCATTCCTTCAGTCTTATGAGCAGTGGATATTATCTTTCCATTTTAGACAGAGAGGAAACTTTGGTTCTAAGACGTTGCAGAACATTGTACAGCTAAGATGCAACAGAACTGGACTCAGATTTCACTGCAGTAAATTACGGAGGAGAATTAAGATTCTGAGTTGATGCTCCACATATAAACTGACTTTAAAAAAATATTAATGATAGCCAGTAACTAATAAGGTGTTGGTTATTCACTGATTGCCAGAACCATCAGGTTTTAAATTCAGGTGAAAAAAGAATGAAGAGCTCTGTTTTGTTTCCCACTAGCTGCATCCCAAGGCCAAGAGGAATCTTCTGCCCCGGGGATGGGATCAAGTTCCCTAAAGAGTGGCTTGCCCTTTCCTTGTGCTCTCGCCTTCCGTGAGTCTCCTCCTCCAGACTGCGCAGTGAGATCTTTTTTTTACCCAGGGAGGCCATGCTCCAGACAGTTTGAAGCCCACAAGAATTTCATTTTAAAAATTAAAAAAAGACATCACGGATTTATGTGCAAAAGAGTAGCCACAAGATTATTCATTACATCATCGACAATGGTAAACTAAAAACACAGATGGGAATGTCTGCTGAGGGTAGACATAGGAGTACATATGAATGCGATTGTCAGGTGCGCTGTCGCAGGCAGACCTCACGTGACTACACTTCACAGATACTGCGTCGTTTACAGGTGGAAGGTCTGCGGCACCTGCGTTGAGCAAGTCTGTTGACGCCATTTTTCCAACAGCGTTCACTCACTTTGTGTCTCTATGGCACATTTTGGTAATTCTTGCAATATTTCAAACTTTCTCATTGTATTTGCTATGGCGATCTGTGGTCAGTGACCTTTGAAGTCACTGTTGCAGAAAGATCACAACTTACTGAGGGCTCATGATGGTTAGCATTTTTTAGCAAAAAGGGTTTCTTAATTCAGGTATGTGCACTGCATTTTTTTAAAAGACATAATCCTACTTACTGGGCTTCCCAGGTGGTGCAGTGGTAAAGAAGCTGCCCACTGATGCAGGAGATACGAGTTCCACCCCTGGGTTGGGAAGATCCCCTGGAGGAGGAAATGGCAACCCACTCCAGTATTCTTGCCTGGAGAATCCCATGGACGGAGGAGCCTGGCGGGCTACAGTCCATGGGGTCGCAGAGAGTTGGACACAGCTGAGCACGCAGAGAGAGCAGAATACAAAATAGTGTGCGTATAAGTTTTATATGCACTGGGGAATCAGAACTCTTCCTGCGACTCTCTGTTGTGATTCTTGCTTCATGGTGATGGTCTGGAACTGAACCCACCAAAATCTCGGACGCATGTGTGTGTGACATCATTCAGCCGACATGGCTAAAGGTTCATTAATATAATGAGCAATGTGTCATCTTTGGGTAAAACGTAGTTTACAAAAAATTGTGCAGAGTGAGTTTCAATTCTAACAAGACAAAAGTCCCTCTGGTATGAACAAAGAAAGAGCGTAAGGGTATATTATAAAGTATTAAGAATTGTTGGCTCTGGGTAATGGTGTATTATGCTTGATTTTTGTTTTCTCCTTTGTATGTTCTCATTTGATAAAAGTGTATGGATATTAGAATATAGATAAAGTGTTAGTTGCTCAATCATGTCCAACTCTTTGTGACCTCGTGGACTACAGCCCGCCAGGCTCCTGTATCCATGGAATTCTCCAGGCAAGAATACTGGAGTGGGTTGCCATTCCCTTCTCCAGGGGATCTGCCCAACTGAGGGTTTTAACCCTGGTCCCTCTCACTGTGGGCAGATTCTTTACCATCTGAGCCACCAGGGAAGCTCAGATAGGATATGGATAGGAAGGCATCATATTTTATCTTTAAAGGCATCATTCAACAAATTGGTTATTCCAGTATTCTTGGGCTTCCCTGGTGGCTCAGACAGTAAAGAATCCGCCGGCAATGCAGGAGACCTGGTTTGATCCCTGGGTTAGGAAGATCCCCTGGAGGAGGGAAAGGCTACCCACACCAGTATTCTCCACCTGGACAATTCCATGGACTATGTAGTCCATGGGGTTGCAGAGTCGAACACGACTGAGGTGAGCAAATTTTCACTCACCCACTCCTACCAATGCAGTCACAAAATATATTTTCTGATATTCTAACAT
The DNA here is from genome assembly GCA_006408695.1 of Aepyceros melampus. Lineage (NCBI taxonomy): Eukaryota > Metazoa > Chordata > Mammalia > Artiodactyla > Bovidae > Aepyceros > Aepyceros melampus. Next base: position 278,706 of record SJXQ01006993.1, on the reverse strand, counting down.
CAAGGGCAGAAAGTGAAGAAGAACTAAAGAGCCTCTTGATGAAAGTGAAAGAGGAGAGTGAAAAAGTTGGCCTAAAGCTCAACATTCAGAAAATGAAGATCATGGCACCTGGTCCCATCACTTCATGGCAAATAGATGCAGAAACAGTGGTTGACTTTATTTTTATGGGCTCCAAAATCACTGCAGATGGTGATTGCAGCCATGAAATTAAAAGACGCTTACTCCTTGGAAGGGAAGTCATGACCAACCTAGACAGCATATTCAAAAGCAGAGACATTACTTTGCCAGCAAAGGTCTATCTAGTCAAGGCTAGGTTTTTTCCAGTAGTCATGTATGGGTGTGAGAGTTGGACTGTGAAGAAAGCTGAGTGCCAAAGAATTGATGCTTTTGAACTGTGGTGTTGGAGAAGACTCTTGAGAGTCCCTTGGACTGCAAGGAGATCCAACCAGTCCATTCTGAAGGAGATCAACCCTGGGATTTCTTTGGAAGGACTGATGCTGAAGCTGAAACTCCAATACTTTGGCCACCTGATGTGAAGAGCTGACTCATTTGAAAAGACCCTGATGCTGGGAAAGATTGAAGGCAGGAAGAGAAGGGAACGACAGAGGATGAGATGGTTGGGTGGCATCACTGACTTGATGGACTTGAGTTTGAGCAAGCTTCAGGAGTTGGTGATGGACAGGGGGTAGCCTGATGTGCTGCAGTCCATGGGGTCGCAAAGAGTCGGACACGACTGAGCGACTGAACTGAACTGAATATCAAGGTAGGAGGGGACTCAGGAAGGTCAAAGTGCCTAGGGCCCACAGAAACCATAATGAGACCCACCCACCTGGGTGGGTCTGTTCCCATTTTGTGGTGAAAGAAACCCAGACTTAGATTTCTCACTTCAGCTGACTTGTGGTAGAATTCTAACTATGGTCTGTCGCTTGTCCGCCAGGCTGCCTTGTTTCCCAGCATCATTTCTCACTGTCTCAGTGGAGCTTTATCATCATCTGATTTTCCTTAAGAGAAACAGAGCATCTGCAAAATATTTCCCCTCTCCTTTCGTAGCTGACCTTGCAACTGAGTAGTTCTGCCTGAATCCTGCCCTGAAGACCATGGAGTTTGTGTAAATTATAAATAGTTAACAGCAAGTGCCAATGTCTTGTCTACACCTCTTAGCAGAAAAAGTAATAGTCTTAATGGGAAAAAGTCTATGAAATAAGAAGTCTTGATTTGTGTTGTAGCCAGCTAATGAACCTTCATCACGTTAGCAACCGCAAGATGGAATCAAGTTGGCTTTCTTTCTGTCTTAATACCAGGCTCAAAAACTTTAGGACACAACTGTTTTTAAAACCATCAATCTAAAACTTTTAATTTATGATGGAGTAGGAACAGGCTAGAAACATAGACTGGAAAATAAGAACCCACTAAGGCTTAATTGCTAGTTCCTAGGAGTTGCCCTACATTGATTCCTGGAACACGCTGTAGTTCCGGAAGCAGTGTACTTTTTCTGTGAGGACTACACAGTAAATACATTAGGTTCTGTGGGACAGAGTCTCTGTTGCAGCTGCTCAGCTCCACCATTGTGGTGGGAAAGCAGCCACAGACATTATGCAAACAAATGAGTGAGGCTGTGTTCCAATAAAACTTTATTTGAAAAACAGGCGGTAGGCTGGATACAACCCATGGACTGGAATTAGCCAACCTCTGCTGGTTGTTCCCTCTGCCACTCATGGTCTAGTTAATCCTGGAGACTGAAAACACGTGCCATTTTGTCCCATGCTCCCAAACTCCTCACCACAGCCTCCAAAGCCTTCCTCTGAGAAACCACGCCTCCCACCCCTGGGACACGTGGACCTCTCTTCTCCCCGATGGGCTGAGTTCACTCCCACGTTGTGCTGTTCCCAGCCCCTACAGTAAGCGTTCGCATTTTAGGAAGCAAAAATACAAGATGTTCACACTGGAATTTCAGATAAACCATGGTAGTTCTTTCAGTGTAATGCATCCTATACAGTATTGGAGAGATACTAAAAATTGTTGTTTATGTGAAGTTCAAATTTCGCTGGATATCCTGTCTTCCCTTTGTCAGCCCTACCCTTTAATACCCTTCTTGTTCTTTATCTGACGGCCTGCTTCTTGTTTTTCAGTGTTAAGTGTCAGCTTCTCACGTGTCCCTTGCTGGCTACTCTATTTAGTGAGTTTCCCCTTCCAGGCAATCTGTCACTCTAGCTGTGGCATTGTCTCCATATCTGAACTTGTCTTATTTGTTTAGTGGCTAAGTATCTGTCCGTGAGAGCAGAGACCTCAACTCTTGGGCTTCTTAATGTGTTCACAGTGCCTGTAATAGTCCCTGGCACGTAACAAGTCTTCCAAAGACACTTGTTTGAATGAGTAAGTGAACAAGGAAATGAATAGCTCTTAAATCATATTCCTCCAAAAGCTAAATATGCCCAATGGAACTAGGAGGAACGCCAGCATCACTTGAACACCAAGTATGGTGCTCAAGACCAGGTCTGGCCCAGGAATTCATCTGTCTTTTACTCCCCGAGACCTCAGGAAGGAAGCTGTGTCCTCAGTTGAAAGCGGAGGTGATGGAGGTTCCTTCAGTTGACTTGACCAGGTTCAAGTTCTCAGAGGCAGGAAGTAGCAGAGGCAGGAATCAAATCATGCCGGTCTGCTGTTTTAAGCCCAAGCTCTAGAATTCTCAGGACTCCTCCGAAGAGTCCTGCACATAGCAAATGTGAGTTCTTCCTGAATTTCATCTCGTGGGAACAGTAATGGAAAGAGAAGGAACAATTAGGAAAGAAGGAAAGGCTACTTCACTTTGGGTCCATTGATGACGTAACTTTTTTTTTTCAAGCTAGATCTTAGCTGATACCAAGATTTTAAAATAGGGGTCCTAAAACCAGAGCAACGCTGAGCGGTGCACAGGGCTGTTTTTGCTGGGGAATCCCGTCCTTGGCATGGGTTCCTACTAAGAGGCCACTGCAGTTCCCTTTCCCCGTGTGCTCCGGAACGTCTCTCATCTACCCTCCCGAGCTGTGTGTCGTCTTGAAATAGCCATGGGGGCCGCATCTCCTTTCTTTGTGTGGAGAAGGTGTTTTCCAGCGTGCAGCCCCAGGCTCACAGAAGTGGCTGCCACCCTGTTTTGTTGGTGGCTGCCGTTACTCAAAGTGGATGCCCTGTCTCTTGGGGGCAGGGGGAGCTCATGCCCACAAAATCACATCTAAAGTGACACGCACTGTGTTCACCATCCAAGAACACTGATATACATCTTTACGTGGCCCAGCTGAAGGATCAGTCCTACTGATTTCCACCCCCTCCACCCAGTGCCTCTGTCAGAACGAACACAAAGTATCACCCTGTCTTCCTAAGTCCATAAGCGTGTGCTAGGGTGACTGCAGATTTCTGTAGGTGCCAGCCCTGGTCACTTTTGCATCATGCTGATCTTGAAGAAGATGTAGAATAATTGTCCAGTAGATTAAAAAAAAAAAAAAGTGCGTGTCAAGTTCTCAAAAAGTCTTTGTGTTCACTGGTTATTCCAGGGCTGACCCTTAAAAGTATGAGCAGAACACATTTTCTGCTCTCCTGCTCTGCAGGAGGTTTAAAATGCCTTGGACTGTGAAACAGGAAAGAGAACAGAGTTTGCAGAGTTTGGGACTGGACTAGCCCATGGTGATGGGTACCAGGTCAATGCCCGTTGACCTCTGGGGCATCTTCGCCCCAAGGAGGTATTTGAAACTGATTTATTTTGATGGCCAGGTGGACCCATCTTCTAGATTTTTCTCTGAATTATGGCATCTGGCCGTGGAAATCTCCCACTTCCAGAACTTCATTTTAACAGGGCCATTGTTATTTGGTTCAGTTGGTTTCTTCAGAGAGGACAGGTGAGGTCTAACTCTGTCAGAGCAAGAAAGGGAGATAAAAAGCACTAAATACAAGCTAGGGGCTCAGGGTGCCTAAGTCTGGGAGCCTGCAAGGGGTCCCTCGATCCGTTCCTTCCTGCCTATCGGTCTGAAGGCGTGCGGGCTGGTGAGGACATCTCTGTGGATGCCAGGAATCACTGGTCCCAGAGCCAGGATGCCCCTGGCCTCACGTCTCCGTTTCCTCCTGTATACTGTTTGCCTGGATGGCCCGTGTTTGTGCTGATTCTAAAGTAAGGGAGAGGTGAAATATTGTGACACCAAAAGCCGAAGCCTTGTTCCAAGGAAGTGTTGAGCTCTGTTATTTCCTTCCTCTCAGCCTCCCCGAATCCTCCTTCTTGGGAGAGGTGGCCAGGAGCCAGAACTGCTGTGTTTGTCCAGGGCTAATATTAAACCTCTGAGCAGGGAGCGTGGTCCTCGCCTCCCCAGCCCACCTTCGGGGGATGCTCGTCCTCCTGAGGGGTGGGGGGAGAATTAATTCCACGTTCAGTCCACGCCGAGGCCAGTGCATTTCCTGTGCAAACACGGCTGACATTTATGAAATCTAATTTAATAAATGTCTACGATATAGCGCTCATTAACATACCGCAAAATAGCTCCAGAGTAGCCGGCCGGTTTTAATCCAGTAAATCATTGCTGCCGCTCCGACAAGATGTTCCTTTATTGAGGGGGGCGCAGCACCCCCCAGGCAAGGTCCCCTTTCGGGGCCCCCGGGTTTGGATCCTGCAGGTCCGCCCGTGATACCGCGAGGGGCCCGCGCCTCTCTTCCTGTTTGCTCCTGAGATGAGAAGATGAAAAATCGCTGATCAGACCCCCTCTCCATAAATCTTGCCGACAATAAGTCATAAAACCTGGTGTCTTTACATATGGTAGGTGCCCGGGGATCCCGTTGCCATATGTAAGCAGCAGCTTCTGGAAGGGGGGAAAAAAATAAAAAAGCCAAATTCTATAGCCCGTGCGAAACTTCTAGAACTGGTTCCAGAGCCTACAGTGAGCAAGCCACTTGCTCTCCCACCACATCCCTTGTTTTATTTTAAATCCTTTCCCTCACCACGGGGCTGTCTCTTTTTGTTCCAAGTTACCATCAGGAGAATTCCCAGCTTGCTAATTAGGAGATCGTGGGGTTTGCTGAATTCCCTTCCTGTCTGTCACCCTAGAATGAGTGAATAATTACCCCCAGCCAATGTGTACAGGTGTTCAGACTTTTCTGTGGGGAAATGGGGTCCTTGTCTTCTCCAGGACTGCCCCCAGCTGACCGGCCAAGCCCCCATCCACACCCAGCCCCCAGCTAATAAGAAATGCCTCTCTATTTCCAAAACTCAGCCCGTTTCCATATCTATCAGCTCTGGTCTCTCAAGCTCAGCCTGTGTTCTGAAGACACAGTAAGACGGCACCCTTTGCGATGTGGATAAGTTGAAACGTGGAGGATTTCTTTCTTTTTTTTTCCTCCTTAACCAAGCAACTTCATGATCTGTGGCCTGTCACGGGGTATCCGGCAAGCGTACAGAGGAACGGTGCCCAGGCAGGATGGGCGGCTGGCCTGGGGGTCTCTGCAGGCTAAGGCCTAAGCCGAGGACCATGGCAATTAGCCCTTCCCAAGAGTCCCCATTTCCAGGTTGAAAGACAGATGTTTTTTCGGAGAAAGCAGCATAATCTGGGTGTGCGCGCAATGCTTCATCAGCACCTTATCTGGACCTGGAGAGGACACTCCTTTCCTGCCATATTTTATCCAGAAGTCACAAACAAAGCCGAGCTCCTGATATTTGGTCAACAAGAGAAAACACTTGGAAAGGCAGGCAGGAAGTGAGGAGCCTGGCGGGGAGGGGGTGGGTGACCACAGGGCTCCCAGAAAGGGAAGTGGTCCACGCAGGCCCCGGGGGGAGCCAGGGGCCATCCAAACACCTGCTGCCTCCATGATCCCCTGTCCCCGAGGCCAGGCAGGGAGACCCCTTGGAGGACCGTCTGTGCCTGGACCCAAAAGAACACAGCACATCCAAACAGCACCTCCACCGCTCTCTGGTAGACAGGCTGGGAGAGGCGAAGGGCGGCCCCCTCCACCACCTGAAGACCAGGACAAGGCAGGCCGGGGCCTGGGGACGTCTGGTACCCAGTCGGGGACAGGCTGACTTTGAGCTATTTTGATGCTAATTATTTTACCAAGTGATATTTGATTGTTTCTATAAAAAGGTTTATGACAGTGCAGTTCACCACAGGCTTTTTTTTTTTTTTAAGACCTCAAAATGCGAGAAAAGAAATGCACCCAGAGTCCATTAAAGAATTAGGTCCCGTTAATGCCGGAGTCTGCCCAAAGGGCCCTGGGCACCTCCTCAGCCTGCATGGAAGGTGAGTGGTGTTCCCCTCGCTGAGTAACTTTTGCTAAGGGAGCAAAGGAAGAGCCTCTTCGTGATCTCTGAGTCTGGCTCTTAATGTGTCTTGGAAATGCTGGCATCTTTGAGGAGGATGTTTGGCCTGGATTCCACTTTTCTAACTAAAGCTGGGATGCTGGTGAGGAAACAAGAATCATCATGACAGCTTCTGTAGTAGAGCACTGCTCTCAATCCCCCCAGAGTAATAATAGATATATATAAAAAACTTCATTATCTCTTTTTTTTAATCCATCAAGAAATCACCATACAACAGTCAAATGTCTTCCCTAACTTTATATGGAGAAGGCAGGAACATCCAGATTGTCTGCTGCTGTCAGATTGGCGGGGCCTCCAGAAACCTCTCTCCTCCCTGGCACCAGGAACAAATTGGGGGATTTGGAGCCCTGGGTTCCTCGGGACAATGTCTGAGTCCCTTCTCCTCTCTCGGTTCTATCCCTTCATCTGTAAGACTTGCAGAAGGGAGAGAGTTCTCCTGCTGAGATGGTATTTAAACCCTTCAGCTTAAAGAATATGTGATTCTATGAAAGTCACAGCCAATTCCTGATTTTTTTTTTTTTTTTTTCAATTTAACCATAAACCACTTCCTTTTTAAAAACTCTTCCGAGTATCTCGGATCATCCTGAAAAGAAACAGAAGCAGTCATGTCTTGAAGCATTTACAAAAATAAAATAGTATCACGTGCGTCATCGCCATAACCCCAACATGCTGATACGAAGCCTGGCACAGAGTTGCTGCCCAGTAACTCAGGGGTAAATGAAGGAACGGGGATGACTTAGCCCGAGACCCCTGAGTGTCTGAGACGCCCCCAGAAAGCAGAGCCTCCACCGGGGGCTCTAGACCAACAGCTCACCGACTCTGGGAAGTGCCCTGTCTATAGTTATTAGCAGTGAGTAATTGCCCCTGCCCTGGTCCTGGGCAGCATATAGCAGCTCAGGGCCAAAGGCAGCAGCTGCAACCAGCCCCGAGCTGGGTACATCTCCTCTGTCAGTGCTGTGGGGAGGCAGACAGGTGCCGGGCATTCCTGGGCACATGTACTTTGCTGAAAAGAGGCAGGAAAGGCTTTACCCACCCATGGGGCTGCCCCAGGCAGGCAGAAATCTCAGATGTTTATGGAGAGGGACATTCCTCGGGCTGTAATAGGATGCTCTGAAGGCTTCCTTCCCCCTGGAGGGAAGAGGGAGGCAGACATTTGTTGGGAGGTCTGTGTATTGAGAGATGTCTCTGCTTTATAGGTGAGGAAACCAAGGTTCAAGCATGTCGAGCTCAAAGGCATGCCTCTAGAAGTGGGACAGTCCAGGAGTCAAGTCCCAGGTCTGACTGATTCCCCAGCCCTTGCTCTTTCCAGTCTGGCCCAGGCAGAGAAGAGGGGCTGGATGCCTTGAAAGGGAGAGCAGAGTTATCAGTGGGCTGGAGACTGTGGGAAGGGCTGAGGACACAGGCTGCTTCGGAACTGCAGAAGCAGAAGTGATCCAGGGTTGAAGTGCTGATCGTGTTGAGATGGGCGAGCCTCAACCACAGACCGAACCTTTCCTCTTGAAGGAGACTCCTTCCCTGATGCACGGCTCTGTTCCTGAACAGCAGAGAAGTTCCCTAATAACCAGATCCTAAACGACCCAGTAAGTTGCCTGCCTTCCTTCCATCCCCGCGCCCTCCCCATCTTTCTTCCTTCTCCAAGCACACGTTGTCTCCAACTGTACCGCGCTGAGTGCCAGCAACATAGAAAAGCACACACCCGTGATGGCGGGGGCCTGCGTTAGGGCTTCTCACCAACATCCCTGCTTCCCCCTCCTCCTGGGCACACGGCCCCTTGAGGGTAGGCACAGACGCGTGACTTTGTCCAGCGAATTGTGTGGGAAAGACGCATGGCGCTTGCAAGTGGAAACATTCAAGGCCAGGTGTGGAATTCCGGAGCGCTCCCTTCCCTCACCCCAGTGACTGAGACACCCTATTGCTATGGAACATGATCGAGCAAAGGAACCCTGGGTACCACAGCGGACACTATGCGCATGCGAATCTCGGCTGGTATAAGTGGTTGAGATTTGGATGCTATTTGTTATGGCAACCGAGTTAGTCTCTCCTGACCGATACAGCTACGTTTTGATCTGGACTTTCTGTCTTACCCTTCTTATGGCTGCATTTTGAGCCACGCCTTCTCTTAAAGAGTCTGGCTTTCCCACTAGACTTTGAGCTCCTTGAGGACAGGGTCCATGTCTTATTCGTTGATGCCCCTGTAGCCCTTGTACTTGGTTCAGGGTCAGGCAGATGTTTGAGAGAGAGTTGCCAGCCTCTGAGTTGCCAAAGGCAATGCTAACCCCCCTGCACTGACCTCAGAGGCTCAGAAAGTGTGGGCTTGTGGGCTCACACAGAGAAGGGTGTCTGTCCTTTAGCTGGTAAGTGCTGGGATCAGGATTTGAACTGGGTTGAGCCTAATTCCAAGGCCCACCGTCTCTCCATTTCAATACCCACTGACATGCCCTTGATTGGGCTTCCATTTGCTGAGTCTTCTCCAATGAGCAACGGTCCCTTCACTCCCACCCCACATCCCTTCTGCATGGAGACCTGTGATTGCCCCTCAGGGATATTTCTGACCTTACTAGCAACAACACGGAGAAGAACTAGTATATGTTGAGTGTTTACTGGATTCAGGCTGTGCTGTGGGCTAAGTCACTTCAGTTGTGTCGACTCTTCATTGCCCAATGGACCGTAGCCCCACCGGCTCCTCTGTCCCTGGGACTCTCCAGGCATGAATACTGGAGTGGGCTGCCATGCCCTCCTCCAGGGGATCTTCCCCACCCGGGGACTGAACCCTCGTCGCTTACATCTCCTGCATTGACTTGTGAGTCCTTTACCACCAGCGCCACCAGGCACCTGGGCCCAAAGTGGACACTGCCTATGCGAGAAATACGTATGTTAGTGGTATATGTCGTTATATTTAGTTCTCACCGCAAAATGAGACTTGGGTTCCATCCTTATCCTTGGATTGACGAGAAGCAGCTTGGGCTCAAAGCATTCAGTTAACTGGATCCAAGTCACAGAAGTCATAAGCAGCCAAGCTGAGACTTGAACCCAAGTCCAGCTCCAGACTGGAGCATCTTGACAACTACTTCACCAGAGGGAGCTTGTGTGTGTGTGTGTGCGTGAGTGGGTGTGTGTCTTGCGTGTGTAAGTGTCTGTGTGTATGTGTCAGAGAAAGAAAAAAACTTTTGGGGGGCCAGTGATGATACAGAAATATCTTTTCTCTCGCTGTTTATCCAAGTTTGTCACTTGTGTTTTGACAGGAAGTTGTAAGGACTTCCTGCTTTAACTCTCACAGATGCTGGCCCTGATAACTGTATTTACATACCTCCCGGGCAAGGCGAGGGTCAGAGCTGCTGACTCTTGTGGGATTTCAGGACAGGGACTGATGGATCACCTCCTCCCCTATTATCTCCCCAGCAGCCTCCTTGGCCTTTCAGGGTATGGACGGGGGCGGGGAGGTGTTCCTCTGTCCTTTCATGTGGCCTCTCAGCCCCCCAGGAGCCCGGGGCTAAGCACTTTCCTGCGAGTGTCCTCATTTGATCCAGCAACAGGCCGACCCTATCAGGACCGCCATCCACATTTTGTACAAGCTCAGGAGCGGGGCGGCGGGAGCAGAGAATAGGGTGCTGTGGCCAAGAGTGTCCAGGCCAAGAACACTCAGTATCCGGCAGTGCACAGGGCAGCCCCATGGTGAAGGGTCACCAGCCCAGATGTCAGTGTGCCAGCTGCAGAGACCTGGGCTCAGAAACCTCATGGAACATGCGAGCCATAGGGCTGGGGTGGAACCCACCTCCGCCGATGCCCATCAGGTCCTCCTCACAATGGAGAAAAGAGGGATGCGAGGCTTGCCTGGGAGGTCAGGAGGCCCCCTCCTCCTCCAGCATCTTCATGTGGTTGCTCCCTCCCTGTACACACCTGGTGCTGCCTTGATCACCCCCCACCCCCGACACTGCCAGCTGACCCAGCTGACAACATGTGTATTGCACCGTTGTGAGCTTCAGCATCTCTGACAACTCATCTTTGTCCTGTTGTGTTTTCAAGCTTGATTTTGAAATCACCCCGGGTCACAGAACTCTGAGTGTCATATGAGGCTGGACGGATGTATTTCATTCATTCAGGGAACACCCACACTGTACTCAAGCTCTGCCAGGTGCCAGTATGCAGAAGGGGGAAAAAGTGAATCATTATGGTAATCATGGTCTCAGCAACCACCACCACCAGCACCACGAAACTTTTCATGCCATCCAGGCTTCCTCTCCAGTATGAGTTTTATTGAAGGGTGCCAGGGAAATGTAGAAGGGGGTGCCCGGGTGTGGCTGTGTGCTTCAGGAAGTTGACCCAGAGTGCAGGGGCCTAAGTGGAGACTTGGAAGAGATGTCACAGGCAGAGGGGTGAGGGTGAGGGTGTCACAGGCAGAAAGATGAGCAAGAGGAAAGGCTTGGGGGGAGGTGGGTCTAGAAAGTTCCAAAGAGCAATTCGGTAAATAGAGACACCACTGAGGGTTGACCAGATGTCTGCATCATGCAAGTAAGCCACATAACTCAGCTCAGCTTGTAGGTGGTCTTCATCACTCAGGGCCCAGGGGTGTCCGGATGATTAGGTAAAAAGAGAGCCAGTCAGACTGCTAGGCAGTTCTCAGCTTCCCCTGCCCCAGCAAGGCTTTCCAGGGCTTTCCCCAGTGCTCCTAGTTGGGCTGACTTTGGAGGCCTCTTTGACACTGAGGTTGGCTATCAATAATAAAGGCACAAGGTATGGATACTGGGCAGCCAACTCAAGTGCTGATAACCCAAGAATCACAGGTGTTTATACGGATCTCCAGGTCCACGACCCTGAAGATGCAGTACATCAGACCAAATTAATTATCCAGCAGAGGCTATTTACTGAGTTCTGCGCTATTCCTGAGCCCACGGGTGACAAACAACCATGATAATCGTGAGGCCCCAGCCACCAGGACTTGAGGTTGTGTGGGAAACCTGCAAGACAAGTCCAGGGTGTAGCGGAGAGTCACCCAGCGGTGACTGCAGAAAAGGGAAGGAGTGGTGTAGAGAGGCGAGGTCAGAGGGGGCTCCGGAGGGGGCAGGGTTCAGGCGGAGCCTTGAAGGATGGGGAAGGAGGGGACCGTAAGCTGATGAGGGCACTTCATTTGATGGTGGGCGCTGGAGAATCCCAGGGACGGGGGAGCCTGGTGGGCTGCCGTCTATGGGGTCACACAGAGTCGGACACAACTGAAGCGACTTAGCAGCAGCAGGTCTCTAAGATCAGTGCCTAAGGAAAAGCCAGAGGAGTCTCTTAAGTTCAGGTCAGGTCCAAACTCCCTCGTTGTCTAGTCCCGTGCATCCTCCCTGAGGAATCGTCTCTGGCTTCCCTGCCTCTAACCACCCCATTTCACACCCAAATTCCAGTCTCCTGTAAATTATCCCCAATCTACAGTCACGTTGTGGTTTTGAGCTTTTGTCCCTTTTCTCCACTCTGTTAGAGTGTTCTTTTTTTTTCTCTGCAGGAGAAAGTACTCTATTGCTGCTGCTGCTAAGTTGCTTCAGTCGTGTCCAACTCTGTGCAACCCCATAGATGGCAGCCCACCAGGCTCCCCTATCCTTGGGATTCTCCAGGCAAGAACACTGGTTGCCATTTCCTTCTCCAACGCATAAAAGTGAAAAGTGAAAGTGAAGTCACTCAGTCGTGTCCTACTCCTAGTGACCGCATGGACTGCAGCCCACCAGGCTCCTCTGTCCATGGGATTTTCCAGGCAAGAGTACTGGAGTGGGTGCCATTGCCTTCTCCAAGTACTCTGTTGGAGAAGCTTAAATGCCGCCTCCTCCACACAGCCTTCCTGTATTCTCTGTGTTCTTTCCTCTCTGCCCGCATCCCATGTCACAGCACCTACACATTACTGGTTGCCATGACTCCCTCCCTCAATAGAGTGCCAGCAGCTTCTTGAGCTCAGGAGCTGTCTAAGTGTAGGTTTCCTTCCATGGCTGTACAGAGCACTGGGCATGTCTCCCACTCGAGGTGCATGAATTACTTGTTGACTCTGCGGGTGACTTGAACGAGGACCTGAGCACCTGCTTCAGCGAGCTGACTTGCTCACGGAGGCTGGGGTGGGTTTAGAGGCGCCCTGTCCAATCTGGGGGCCACTGGCCACATGTCGCTTTTAAGCCTGAATCATAAATATGAATGAAACGCGGTTCCTTGGTCACACTTGGCCACAGTTCAAGCGGTCAAGGGCCCCCTGGGGTGTTGGAGTGCTCAGATCACAGAACTGTCCCATCGTTGCAGAAAGCAAGCTCCATCTGACCACGCGCGGGCCTAGCCTTTGTGGAGTCGAGACTGGCCTCTCCTGCCCACTCTCCCGTCCTGTTTATCCCACCGTCCTTCTCCCTGGGATGTGCTGCAGCCAGCTCTCTGGGCGGTCGTCTGTCACTGTTTGCACAGTGCCCAGAGCCGCAGAGGAACTTGGCAAGGTGGGGTGTGCTTAGGGCGTCATCAGAGCACTCCAGGGGGTGGCCTTTGGGTCTGCAGAGAGAGCCCAGCAGCTATGGGGTCAAGACCCAGCTACCTGTCCGGGGAAACTCGAGGGCCAGACTACAGAGCAAGCCGGACCTCGCTCCATGGGCCACTCGAGGTTCAGAAACACCCAACAGGCTGGAAACAGCTGTCTCTCAGCTTTTAATTGAATATGTTTCGAATGGGCTGTTTGAGAGTCTTCTCGGATATATTTCTTGGGGGAGAAAAGAAAACCTTGCCTTTTCCTTTTCCATGTGGTCGTTTGGTCTGCCAATTCAGTAGGGGTATTTATCGACCCCTAAGATCAGTCGCTTTCAAGTATTATTTTTTTCTGTTTGAAGTCCCTTAGACTACAAGCTCAACTTATTTTTTTATTTATTTATTTTAAATGGGAGGATAATGGCTTTACAGTATCGTGTTGGTTTCTGCTGTACGTCAACATGAATCAGCCATAGGTGTACGCGTGTCCCCTCCCTCTTGAACCGCCCCCTCCCCATCCC
>SJXQ01006993.1:182835-263238 GCA_006408695.1 Aepyceros melampus | reverse complement strand
TGCCAGCCTCGCAGATTAGCACACGCTGGAAGCGGGCGAGCGCGTGCGGGAACCTTAGGTGCTGCCTCTGGCCTGGGGGCGGTGGGCTGGCCACCCGCCCCGCGTGCCGAGAGCACTGGACGCAGAGTCGGGAGAGCGGGCACCGCAGCCTCCGGCCATCCAGGTGTCCCTCTGGCCTCTCCCATCCAGCGAAGGGCGTGGACTGCCTTCTGCCCTCCTGGGGTCTGTGCACAGGAGCAGGTGTGCGGACTGGCAGGTCCTAGGTCAGTTCTGGGGTGACCTTCACAAGCTTTTGGGGGGTCATGGGAAACGAGTCAGATCTGGGTCAACCTCACCCCCAGAGCACGCTGGGCCAGTCACCTGGCCTCTCTGTCAACTTCTGCCGGAAACAAACCCTGAGATGAGGACTTGAAGGCATGTCGCTTACTTGGGAGGTGATCCCAGGATACAGCAGGGACACAAGTAACCACCAAGGGCAGCTGGAGGTCGTCCTACCTAGAACCTGGGGGGCAGGGTGGGCAGCATAGTGTACATGCCTCAGGCTCTCCCCACCCGAGTGGCAAGGGAGCTGGCGCACTGATACACCAATTTCTCATGGGCCCTGCCTGCCGTTCCTCTGCACAGAGTGGGCGCCCATGACCACGGGAAGCCTCAGGCGCACAGATGCCTCTGGTGGTTTCAAGTGTGAGTGGGGTGCAATGAAATGGTCAGGCCTGGGGGGAGATGAGAGGGGAAGACCACCTCCCTCCTCTCCTCTCTAGAATGAGGCCAGCAGCGCCTGCCTACTTGCATTGTTGCAAGGGTTAAATGAGATAATACAAGAGCCCAGTGCTGCTACTTATGATTTACTTGGAACCTGAAGGGTGGGCATGTTTGTTGCCGTCAAAGCCATAAACTAGACCTGGGTGAGCTGCCCACACTGGAAAGCTTCCTCTGGGACTTAGCTGTTTTGGTGATTTGCAAAAGACAACTTGACTGTATGTTTGGCATCGAAGGGAGCAGATGGGGTAAACTGGGTCAGGGAAGTTCCCTGAGATCAGAAAGCGGGGGAAAGAGTGATGTCCACGCACCGAGTTTACAGGGAGAGGGAAAGGGGCCGTGGAGGGTAAGCCAATTCAGCCACCCCTGTGGGTCTGCGTGCAGTCTGTTTGTTGTCACCAGACCCGAGGTGCCGGCCACCCGTCTTTCGTCTCCTAGATCACGCGTGACACCGCTTCTGCAGTTCGGTGGGTCAGCAGGGTTTCTTCTTCAGGGGGTGAAGCAACGTCCCTGCGTGTGTGCCCAGAGCCTCTCGCTTAGATGTCACTGCGAGGTGGGGAGGGAACCCAGCGGGATGTTATCTCAGAACGGGTCCTCCCATGGGCCCCAGGATCCATGCCTTGGAGGGGCCCTCGGTGCTCAGATGGTGTGGACTCTGCTTGGACATGAATGGGGGTGCCTCCGCACCGGTGTGCTTGGGACCTCTGGGTCCACAGTGTCACCCCATCTCAGAAGGGGCTCCAGAGCAGGCGTCCGGGACTCCGCCTGGAACCTTCCACCACCCAGTGATGTCCTGTGGCCCCCAGGCAGTGTGGCTCTATAGTCAGGAGAGCACCCACGGTGTCTGCAGTGTCTAGGTGCTACTCCCCACGTCCGTGTCGCCTGAGGGAAGGAGGGGATGAATGAAAGATGCGTGAGGGGATGTCCAGGGGGGTGAGAGAAAGCAGGGCGCGCTGTGCAGCTGCTCACGGGAGACACAGGTGTGGGGATTTGCAGCTTCCCCCACCGTCTCCCCTCGGTGGTGCTAACAGCCAGGAGGCCACACTGACACCTCCTTGCGAATCTGAGATTTCCCTTTTCAGTTTCGCAAATTTGTTCCTTCCTTACTGTCATCCACGGGGGAGATGGCCCCAGTCTGACTCACAGTCAAGCATAAATAGTGTCAGGCTGGTAAAGGGGGAAAAAAATAGAGATTGCAGTGCTTCTGGTTGCAGTGTGCATCATTCATTGATCCTGTGGCACCCGAGCTCTAAGGGGGGTGATGGTCTGGGGACACCGGGCACACTGGGACATCTGTGCCTCTTTTTTAAGACAATCCAGACACTACAGAGCATTTTCAGGGCCCTCACAGTCAGACATCTTCACGATTGTTATTGCTCAGTCACGTCTGATCTGCAACCCCGTGGGACTGCAGCACACTAGGCCTCCCTATCCATCACCAACTCCCGCAGCGTGCCCAAACTCATGTCCATTGAGTCCGTGATGCCATCCAACCACCTCATCTTCTGTCATCCCCCTCTTCTGCCTTCAGCCTTTCCCAGTATCAGGGTCTTTTCCAGTGAGTCAGTTCTTCACATCAGGTGGCCAAAGTGTTGGCGCTTCAGCTTCAGCATCAGTCCTTCCAGTGAATATTCAGGGTTGATTTCCTTTAGGATTGATTGGTTTGATCTCCTTGCTATCCAAGGGACTCTCAAGAGTCCTCTCCAACATCACATTTCGAAAGCATCAATTCTTTCACGCTCAGCCTTTTTATGGTTCAGCTCTCACATTCATAAATGACTTCTTCATGATGGGGTTTAACAAATAATGGAAACAGATCCTGGTGGAAAGGGCCTGCAAATAAGCCCAATGTCTCTAGAAGTATGTGGGGATATGTGGTCCTCCCTGCATGGGTGGGGCTGCACTTGTCATCACGATGCTTCTCCCTCCATGCTGCCTAAGCTCTGGAGTGTTTCAGGTGAGAAGCACCTTGGAGTGAAAACTCAGTGCTCGACCTCTCCAGGAATTCAAGCCACAAAGAGAGACGTCCCCGAGGATGTCTCTGGTGACACTGGGTCTCTGACTCACCCCGGTACTTGTCATTTTGTTCAGAAATATACATCAAGTGCTTAATTCTATGCTAGGGCCTATTCTCTGTGATGTCCCCGCCCCAGGGATTTCTTGTTTCATGAGGATCAAGCAAAAGATCTCCCTATGCTATGACTCCTGTGGGAACAGAGGCCAGTGGGCACCCAGTCCAGCCTGCTGTGTGGGGTAGGCCTCCCTGAGGAGCAGGATACTAGGCTAAAAGCCTGGAGTGGCCGTCGGGCCGAGGCTGGGGACACGCAGGACCGTGGTTCCTGGCCGGGCTCACGCGCAGAGGTGGGGAAGCAGGAGTCTGGCTGGAGACCAGGACCATCCGGAGACGTGTGATGCCCTCTGGGGACTCAGAGCTTGTTTCTCAGCCCCCTCGTGGTGAGTCCCACCCACACACGCATTTAGTGAGGACATCGAGCCCCTTGAAGCTCCGGGGCCTCTTAGTTACCAGTGATGGGGGCACTGAGTGAGACCGGGCCCTGCCTTCTGTGAGGGGCCCAGCTGTACTGGGAAACCCCGCTTCTGGAGCAGACGCGTTAGAATGTCCTGGTTAGTCTCCCCCACTCTGGACAGCAGCGTCTGGAAGCATTCTCTGCAATTACTCACACTTCATCCAGGAGGAAGCCGAGTGGAGATGAGGCCACCTGCCACATCCCAGACTCGGGCCTGCTGGGGCCAGGACCTTGGCCGGGCCTGCCCACGGCCTTGGCGTCTGGAGAGGGGAGCAGCGGGCGGGAGAAAGGCAGCCGGCCCCAGGCCTCCCGGCGGGCCTGACTCAAACCCACTCCCGGCCGCCAGGCCCCTATCCTGAGGATGTGGGTGTTCATGTCTCAGAGCTTCTCCCACGGCTGGACAGTCTCAAGTGGGGGCCCCCAGGGACACGGGAGGAAGAGGTGCCACCATCTTCCCTCAGCTCCAGGGAGCCCCCGGCCCTCCTGGCCTAGGAACCCACTCTGCCAGGCAGCCGGGCCTCTGGCCCTTCTGTCACCCCCACCCCACCCCAGGCACCTCAGCCTCTCCCCTCAGGCCCCGCGGCCGACCTTGGCCTGTCTCTGGCCTCAGCGCGGGCGCCAGGCCTGCTCCTGGAGCCCAGCCAAGCCCCACCCAGCACTCAGCCTCTCCCCAAGTCCCGCTGGTTGGGCCGAGAGCTCACAGTTCAGTTCAGTTCAGTCTCTCAGTTGTGTCTGACACTTTGCGACCCTATGGACTGCAGCACGCCAGGCCTCCCTGTCCATCACCAACTCCCGGAGCCTCTCAAATTCATGTCCATCGAGTCGGTGATGCCATCCAGCCATCTCATCCTCTGTTGTCCCCTTCTCCTCCTGCCTTCAGTCTTCCCCAGCATCAGAGTCTTCCAATGAGTCAGATCTTCGCATCAGGTGGCTGAAGTATTGGAGCTTCAGCTTCAGCATCAGTCCTTCCAATGAATATTCAGGACTGATTTCCTTTAGGATGGACTGGTTGGATCTCCTTGCAGCCTAAGGGACTCTGAAGAGTCTTCTCCAACACCACAGTTCAAGAACATCAACTCTTCTGAGAAAGAGTCTCTCCTTCTCCAGCTTTCCCAGGTCAGGGGCTGCTGGCTGTGGCTCACTCCCTCGCTCTCACACACACACACCCTCACACACACGTACACATACGCAGGTACACACACACGTGTACACACACGCCCGCACACACATACACCCTCACATGCACACACCCTCACACACGTACACATACACAGGTCCACGCACTCACACGTGTACACACACGCCCGCACACACATACACCCTCACATGCACACATACACACGTACACATATTCACAGGTGTACACACATGTACCCACACACACACACACCCTCACACACACACACCCTCACACACACGTACACATACACAGGTGTACACACATGTACCCACACACACACACACACCCTCACACACACACACCCTCACACACACGTACACATACACAGGTCCACACACTCACACGTGTACACACACACCCGCACACACATACACATACACCCTCACATGTACACATACGCAGGTACACACACTCACACGTGTACACACACGCCCGCACACACATACACCCTCACATGCACACATACACACGTACACATTCACAGGTGTACACACATGTACACACACACACCCTCTCACACACGTGTACACATATGCACATATACTCACACGTGTACACACACATATACACTCACACACATGGGCTTAAACCCTGGAGCACAGCTTCTTTTCACCAGTTGTCTCTGTCCAGCTACCCTCATCATCCATTTCATCCTCACTTTTCTCCAAAAGGTTTTAGGAATGGAAGCCTCGCCCCTAGAACCCCATTCTCAGTTCAGTTCAGTGGTTCAGTCGTGTCCGACTCTTCGTGACCCCATGGACTGCAGCACACTAGGCTTCCCTGTCCATCACCAACTCCCGGAGTTTACCCAAACTCACGTCCAGTGAGTTGGGGATGCCATCCAACCATCTCATCCTCTGTCATCCCCTTCTTCTCCTGCCTTCAATCTTTCAAATTCTGCAGATGCATAAACTGAAGCTCAGAAGAATTAAAAGCAGTTTTGCTCCAAGTCTCAGACAGCTAGTAACTGACTGACAGAGGCTGCCTTAAATCCAGGCTCTCTGACTCCATGGCCCATGCTTCTAGACACCAAGTAGCCGTGCAGCCTTGTGACCTCTCTCGCCCTCTTTCCCCTCATCTGTGAAATGGGAATAACAGTGACGGGTGAGGGTGAGGCTTTTGTGCGCATCGTGTGAACTCACTGCTGGGGGCGTCCGGGTGTGGGGCTTGCTTAGAATGGCACCTGGCCCGGGGAAAGCGCTAATAAGCGGGGGACAGTGTTGGCGGGAGTGTCATTGTCACTGGCCCTGGAGATAAGCCTGTCCTGCTTGGGGGTCGGGGACACCCATGCAGCTTCCCGGCTGGTGGCTCAGTGTCTTTTGTCCTAGACGCTATCCTGGCTGTCTCACCTTATATCCACTGATGGCTTTGTTTCCCTTTCCTTCTGGTTGGCTCTTGAATTCATATTCTGAATGCTGCAAGAGATTTCTGGGCTGATCTTTATTATTTCTGGAAGGGTACATGCCAGGAGGCCAGAGTGGCAACTTGGCATCATCACTCCAAAGCTCATCCCTATGTTTCCCCCAGTTAATTTAGCATCTTCCAGTGGACTGGGTTGTTTTGCAACAAGACTGACCCTTCAAAGTGAGGAGCTCTCTCTCCTTCAAGTAAAATATATGAAGTGCTTTGTCAGTAGAAACTGAGTTTAAACCCCAGTCCTACCACTAGGAGCTGTGTGACTCTGGGCAACTTACTTAACCCCTCTGAAGCGCATCTCCTCTTTGAATTGGGACTGAAGGATGAGATGTGTAGAATGCCCTTCACAGGGTTTCAGAAAGAGGTCAGTGAGAGGCTGGCCAGCAGGGCCCAGCATAGCAAGTGCTCAGTAGCCAGAGTCCAGTTGGGACTGAGTTCAACAGTGCAGCTAGTTTGGGCAGCAAGAAAGGAAGGGAGAAGCCCTTGGCTTGGAAGGGTCCACTGGGGAAGAGGGGCAGTGGACTCAGAGCTGAGGACCCAGCGCCACACCGTGTCCCGAGCGAGGCCGGCCTCTGGAGACGGGAGCGGGGGAGGTCCCCCGCCGCTCTGGAGCCGACCTCTCAACTTCCTGGTGAAACCAGCAGGTCTCCTCGAAGGCAGGGCCGGGCCTCCTTATCGGTGGGCTCAGAGTCCACGGCACCAGGGCCGGACGCCGCGCGCAGGAGGCTGCGAGTGTTTATCAGGCCCCGCCCTGTGGCCGGCTGGTCAGACGCCAAGACTTTGGACACGGTTGCACTTGAACGTGACTGCTCTTCCTTCCCCCGGGGGACACTCCAGCACATTTCCCAATGTTTATTCCCAATTTTCAAAAAGGGTTGAAAGTTGACTGCTGGATTTTCACAAACACAATGGTCGAGCCCGAGATGCTTGCTGGGGTATCAGGACCCCTGGCCTTTCTTCCGGCGAGGGGATCTCTGTTACACTCCATTGCAGGGGCAGTCACGTTGGACCTACTCGCTTTGCAGCGTGGTCCTGGATAAGATCCATGCCGATGGATACTTTAACACAGGTCCCTTCTTCATCCCTAGAGGAAGCCTTCAAGGGGGTGTTATTCTACCCATTTTAGAGTTAAGAAAGCAGAGGAGCAAGTGACACACTCCCTGGGAAAGAGCCTCCCAAGAGCGCAACCTCTACCCATGCATGCAGCAGCTTACCTAAAAGCCCAGCCCAGTGCTGGGAGCCCAACAGTTGGCTTATTTCACTAAATCCTCTCACATCGGGACTCTCCTGACTCCACTGGATAAAAAAAGAAATTGTAGGGAGAGAGGTTTAACAGTTGCCATCATTTACCCAGCTAGCAAAAGCCGACCTTAGGATGTGAACCATTTAGGTTGGTCTCTGACCCTCTCACCACCCCTAAACACAGAAGGGTACTCCTTGGCCCAGGTCTCCCAACTGTGGCACCTCCAGCACCGTGGAATGAGTCATTCTTGTGGTTAGGGCTGGCAGCGCATTGTGGGTTCTCAGCAGTGTCCTTGGCCTCTACACACTAGATGTCAACAGCCAGTGCCCACTCCAGTTTATGAGAACCCCGAACGTCTCTGGACATCGTCAACTGCCGCCCCCGGGAGAACGACTGCTCTCGACCAAGGTCAGGTGTTTTGATTATTAGCCATGATTACGGTATAATTGAGATTGTGGTTGTGATGAGGGAGTCACTGTCAGTGTCCAGTCTGCATGTGGGCAGAGGCTGACTCACGTAACCATACATGATCCAGGGTCCAAACGAGATCCCTTTAGAGATGACAGTGGGCTGGTTAATAATGATGTCAGAACACAGGACCAGTGGAGTAGTTAATAGTGGTCTGAGAGTCAAGGACCATTGGGGTGGTTAATAATGCTCTCAGAATCCAGGACCATTGGGGTGGTTAATAATGATGTCAGAACACTGGACCATTGGAGTAGTTAATAGTGGTCTCAGAATCCAGGACCATTGCACTGGTTAATAATGGTCTCAGAATCCAGGACCATTGGGGTGGTTAGTAGTGGTCTCAGAATCCAGGACCATTGGAGTGGTTAATAATGGTCTCAGAGTCCAGGACCATTGGGGTGGTTAATAATGCTCTCAGAATCCAGGACCATTGGGGTGGTTAATAATGATGTCAGAACACAGGACCAGTGGAGTAGTTAATAGTGGTCTCAGAATCCAGGACCATTGGGGTGGTTAATAATGCTCTCAGAATCCAGGACCATTGGGGTGGTTAATAGTGGTCTCAGAATCCAGGACCATTGGGTGGTTAATAATGATCTCAGAGTCCAGGACCATTGGGGTGGTTAATAATGCTCTCAGAATCCAGGACCATTGGGGTGTTAATAATGGTCTCAGAATCCAGGACCATTGGGGTGGTTAACAATGGTCTCAGAATCCAGGACCATTGCACTGGTTAATAATGGTCTCAGAATCCAGGACCATTGCAGGAAAACTGCAGCGAATATTGCCCTGCTTTGGCAGCCCCATCTACCTGGTTGCTAGGTAAGGTGTCAGATATGTGACTCCGTGGCTTCTTGTTTTCTGTTGATACCCTCATGCAGGGGGCTTTTTCTGGCTGTGAAGGGCTCTGAGAATCTTAGGACTGGCTCATCCCACCCTCTCCTACCCTCCAAGGGACCCTGGACAAGCACAAGCTAATAAACACAAGGTAACCAAAACCAACTTTCTCAGATTGGTCAAAAACTGGGAAATGACCCCAAGGAGTTGGCACCAGTTTTCTATGCTCTCTGGCTAAGCTGAGCCCATGCTATTAGGGTTCTCAGAACGTTCACCTGATTTCTGGAGACCTGAGTGCCACTTGGGAACCACAGGGGGATGGCTTTCCCGTCAACCCTGCGGAGCGCCCTGTAATCTGGAGGTGAGCTGTGCTCCCTCCTTCCAGGGCGTGTGAAGTTGATGACGGTGGTGGTGGTGGTGGTGGTGGTGGTGATGGCGACTTAATGATGACTGGGCCTTTGCTGTCTGCTTGGTCTTGTCATGGACATTTCATGGATTATTTCATTTCATCCTTACTATCACCTGTGTTGCTATCTTTGTCACCATATTATGTATATGGGACCTGAGGTTCCAGGAAGATGAGTAACTTGAACAAAGTCATACAGTTGTACAGGGATGGAGGCAGAATTTGAGGGCAGATTGGTGGGTTCCAAAGCCCACAGAGTACCACTTTTCCGTGGAATATAAGTGTGATGTTGTCAGTGGTCCTCTGTCTATTGGGCACCTATTCCAGGCATGATGCTAAGGAAGGAAGGATGAGAAAGAAGGCATCTCTCCATGCCCATCAGAGCCCACCAGCCAGTGTAGGAGACAGACCACCCAGCAGGCAGCATGTCTTCTCTCAGTCGGGTGCTGGGCAGGAAGGGGGAAGAGAATGCCAGGCAGGGGGTGCCGGGTTGAGCAAGGCGAGTTGTAATGTTGGAGTACCATGGCTCTGAGTGAGGTCAGGGAGGGTCAAGTCCAAGGCTGCAGGCCCAGAAACCTTGTGACAGCGTAGCATGCAACACGCCCACATATGCACTCATACTCTCAGGCACACACTCATATAAACAGACATGTTCACAGACACACACTCACGAAATTCAGCTACAAGCTAATCCTATCAGACCCCTTCTAAGGCTAGGGTATCAGAGAGTTCTGACTCTGCCAGTTGGGAACATTGCCTCCGTCTTCTTTCCATTTCTCTTCTGCTCCAGGCAAAGTAATGCCCTTCCTGTTCCAAAGATGCCCCTGTCCCTGGGGACCAAGTGAATATGAATTACGGGGACATGATCCAGTGATGAGCTTCCCTGGTGACTCAGCCAGTAAAGAATATGTTATAGGAAAATTAGGGCTGCAGAGACAATTAAGGTTACTAACCACTTGACCTTGAGGTGGGGCGATTAATCTGGATTATGTGGGGGGATCCAAGGTCATCACAAGGGTCGTTAAAAGAATAAGGGTCATTAAAAGAGCAGGGCAGGAGAATCAGAGTCCAGGAGGGAGATGTGAGGAGAGGCTGGGTTAGAGCCCTGTGCATTGAAGATGAAGCAAGGGACACAACCAAGGAGTGCGGGCACCTCCAGAAGCTGGAAAAGGCCAGGAGACAGGTTTTCCCCTGGGCCTCCGGGAGGGGCACAGCCCTGCCCACACCTTGCTTTTAGCCCAGGGAGACCCATGTCAGACTCCGACCTCCAGAACTGAGAATAACTGTGGTTGTAAACCCCTGAGTTTGTGGTCATTTGCTGCAGCAGCCAGAGGGGACTTGGACACCTTCCGGTCAGAACCAGGCCTGTTCTGCAGGCTCTGCGGGTGAACATGCTCACTCACAGCCTAGGCAGGTGTATACGCTGGGCACTCTGTTTCTCCTCAACCCTTGCGGTCCTGGGCTTCCCTTGTGGCTCAGCAGTAAAGAACCTGCCTGCCAGTGCAGGAGACATACGTTCGATCCCTGATCTGGGAAGATCTGGAAATCCCATGGACAGAAGAGCCTGATGGGCTACAGTCTGTGGGGTTGTGAAGAATCAGACATGACTGAGCAACTGAACAACAGCAACTAGAGGTCCTAAAGGAAGCCTCCCCTCTATCTGGTGAAGCCTCCAGCTGGAACTGGGACCCACCCTTGGAGCCAGGGAGGCCCTAAGGAATGAGACTACCTCTTATCAGTGGTCAGAACCGCACCCTGAGAGCTCTGATATCCCAGGTCCCAGAGGGGAAGGAACCAAAGAGCCTCTTGATGAAAGTGAAAGAGCAGAGTGAAAAAGCTGTCTTACAGCTCAACACTCAGAAAACAAAGGTCATGGCATCTGACCCCATCACTTCATGGCAAATAGATGGGGAAACAGTGGAAACAGTGACAGACTCTATTGTCTTGGGCTCCAAAATCACTGCAGATGGTGACTGCAGCCATGAAATTAAAAGATGCTTACTCCTTGGAAGAAAAGCTATGACCAGCCTACACAGTATATTAGAAAGCAGAGGCATTACTTTGCTGACAGAGGTCTGTCTAGTCAAAGCTATGGTTTTTCCAGTAGTCATGTATGGATGTGAGAGTTGGACTATAAAAAAGGCTGAGCACTGAAGAATTGATGCTTTTGAAGTGTGGTGTTGGAAAAGACTCTTGAGAGTCCCTTGGACTGCAAGGAGATCAAACCAGTCAATCCTAAAGGAAATCAACCCTGAATATTTATTGGAAGAACTGATGCTGAAGCTCTAATATTTTGGCCACCTGATGTGAAGAGCTGACTCACTAGAAAAGACCCTGATGCTGGGAAAGACTGAAAGCAGGAGTAGGAGACAACAGAGGATGAGATGGCTGGATGATATCACCTAACTCAATGGGCATGAGTTTGAGTAAGCTCCAGGAGATGGTGAAGGACAGGGAAGCCTGGCGTGCTGCAGTCCCTGGGGCTGCAAAGAGCTGGACACAACTGAGCAACTGAACAATAGCAATAGAGGGGAAGGGAAACCGCGTGTCTCCACACGTGGATCTGTCAAGCCTGTGTGCCATGACCTCACACCCCCACCACCACCTTTTTTGTTTTGTTTTTTTTAAACAAAAATGACAGCGTTATGTTAAGGCAGCTGAGTTTTTATTATTCATACAGCTTTCTAAAAAGGAACATTCTGGCTTTAATTAGAGTGAAAAATATGAGCAGCGATAGAAATAGCCGAGTATCACACGGCTTCATTATTTACACCATTGATTCTGACAGGCAGATAAACACAGAGGAAGACGTGTGCCCAGCATGCGTCGGCTTCCGACTCTCCACCCATTGATGGGACCCTGCCTGTCTCTCTCCAAAGGCAAGGACGCCGTGGCAGAGACACAGCTCGTGGCCTTGGTGCCGCGGGGGAGACAGATGGCCAAACAGTCCCAGGCAAAGCGGTGATGAGTTGGGACGTCTCCTTCATACAATAGCGTGTGTCAGGATGTTCTGTGAATGTCTTTCACCTGTTCACTCACTTCATCCTGGCAGCGTGCTGGGGTGAGATGAGAGTCTCAGGCCCATTTTACAGAACAGTAGACTGACTTCAGAGAGGGCAAGTGACTTGAGCCGCCGCAAGCCCACAGGGTAGTGTGTATTTGGACAAGACCGGCTGGCCCCAGAGCTGCCGAGTCTGGGATGCTGACAGTGTGCGTTGCGTGCCTCTGGCCAGCGGTGCTCACACTAAAGTCACCCAGGGAGCTCTCAAAAGCCAGTGCTCAGCCCACACACCCCCGACCTATTAGACCAGAACGTCTGGGGGTGGGAGACGTTCCCACCGTTCCCTTTAGAAGGCATCGGTGCCTTTTAAAGATCCCCCCAGGTGGCCCCCAGAGCATAGCTGAGTTAGGCAACCACTGCTTTCTCGCGTTCTCCCGCCCAAACCCTCCGTGCCCCTGTGGAGAAACGATCCTTGCTGGCCCATTTTAAAGATGAGAGACCTGAGCCTCTGAGAGGTCAGGTCACCCCCTTACTCCACTGAGTGGGGATGTGAACCAGAACAGGCCAGAACCCCCACCGACAGCCCCTGCACTGAAATGCCTTCCTAGTGGGAGATCGTCAGCGTGTCCAAAGGGGCTTTTCCCAGGAGAATGTGTTGTGTCCTAGGCACGTGTGAAAATTGAATCAAGCTTTTTTCCCATCTTGCGGTTTCCAGGTCTTTGAACAACCGTGAGAGTGAAACTCCTCCTGCTGTGGGCATCCTCCCTTTTTCCTGCGGAAGTCTAAACCCCAAACTGAATCCACTTAAACCTGAATGTTTTCCTCAATAGCTGTAGGAACTCACAGCTCCGAGGTGAGCCCAGGGGCCCCGGGCAAGCTTCTGCTTCCAAGCCCCCAGGAGCGTGGCCTCCTGGTGTACCCCCAGCCTTGACCTGTATCTCTGGCCTCCCTGCTCTGCAGGGCTAACTCCCTCCACTGGGGTAGCCTGAGTTCTCGGAGCAGTGCTCAGGAATGGCGAAACCTGGCCTCAGTGCATTGGGCCAAATTGAATCTTGGAGACAAGAGGTTGGGGTGAAGTAGAAAAGAATGGCTTCTTTGCTTTGCAAGGCATAGAGGGACACAGCAGGCTAATGACCACAAAACTGTGTGTCCCAACCCCGAGGGGATTTGGTCTTACCATGGTTCAAGGGGTGGGCTTGCTGATAAGGATCAGAGTGTGTACAGGGCCTGCACCACTTTAAACCGGTCTCAGGTGGTCTTCTGATAAGCTTCTATGGTTCTCAAGGTTATCAAACTATGACCTTCTCTCTGGAATGAAGAGTGCTTCATCAAGGAGTTAGCATCTTCAATTCGCTGGGGGTTTTTAGCTCTGCAGTTGAGCTCAGAGATGTGTGTCCCCTTAGGTGGAGCCAAGACCCAGCCCCAGGGCTGCGCTGTGGTCTCTGCACACTCCCCTTCTGTCTGTAAATCCCCTCCTTCTCTGATTGGCAGCCATTTGAACCTGCCCTTTGAAACTCAGGGAGCTGAAGCCTGTTCCCTACAAACAAGGGATGGGTGGCCCGGAAGCCCACGGGGCCTGTTCAGTTCACTCGCATCTTCCGCGCGTGAGAGATTTGGGTCATTTCCCCCTTTAACTCGGAATTGTGTAGTATAGCCTCCCAGACATGGAGCAGAAGGACCTACCCTCGGAGGGCTGAGGCCACGGAGACTGTTCACTCTGCGAACAAGCGGGGAGCGTGTGCCTCCAGGTCCCGCTTCCTCCGCGCACTCTCTTCTCTCCGTCATCCCCTTCCTCCCATCATTCCCAGGCCATACCCTCTGACCCTCTTGCTTTCTCCTGCTGCTGGAACAAATGGCCCTAGACTGAGTGGCTTCACACAATAGGAGTTCCTTTCCTCACAGTCCCAGAGTCCAGAAGTCCAACATGGGCGCCTGGGTGGGGTTGGTCGGGTTTTAGATGCAGAGGGAGACTGTTCTGGGCCTCCCCTCCCCTCTGAGCTTGGGGTGCGTGCTGACTGCCCTCGATGTTCCTGGGTGTGAGGACGCACCACCCCATCTCTGCCTCCACCCCCACGCTGTCCTGCCTCCCCTGGGTCTCTCTGAGTCACCGCCCGTCCTTCACATCGTGACACTGGTCTTTGGATCCGGGCCCACCCTAATCCAGTATGATCTCACCTAAATAATTACCATGGCAGAGATTCTCTTTCCAGATAAGCTGGCATCTGGAGGTTCCAGGGGACCTGAACTTTGAGAGGCTGCTGATGAACCCAGGGCACCCCCTTCACATCTTGCCAAGCCACTGCTGCTCAGCCATGTGAGCATCTGGATGCGTGTCAGGTCCTGAGCCACCCCACCTGTCGACCACCCTGTCCGATGACCTTGGGATGGCATCTAACTCCCGAGCCCCCAGGCTCTCACGTGCTCAGGCCCCTGCTGCTTCTTCGTCCTCCCCACAAATGTGCTTCCCAGCCCACCCCCAGCCTCTGTCCTGTGCCGTGCTCACACGTCCTGACCTTGCCATTCTCTCTGCCTGCAGCACCTGCCCTCCAGTCCTGCTCATCGCTGGTCCTCCTCCTCTAGGGCTCAGCTCAAATGGCATGTCTTTGAAAACTCCTTCCCAGCCTGTTCCACCCAAGATAGTCACCCCTTTATCACACTCTGGTTTTCTTGACTTCGTAACCCCAATCGCCAGCAAAATGATCATGTCCTCATCTCTGTCCTGTTTGCTATCTCTCCCCCGGTTTCTCTTAGATCCATGGCTGTGCCTTCACGGCACAATCCAGGAGCCAGGGAAATACTGGATTAAGGAGAGCGTTACCACTGTGGGACTCCGCCCTGACTTCACTTTGTCCATCCATCCATCTGCTCAAATTCTGAGTCCTCACTATGGAGCAGGCATAATCACTGATGCTGGTGAATGAAATCACTACTATCTCTTGCATCCTAGACAGGTGGCATGAAATATGCAACTTACTGATACACGTGCTCCAGACTTTCCACGTGGCGTCAAATGTGTTGCCTCTAAACATCCAGATCTTGTGCAGCTCAAACCTTATGCTTGTATTTCATGGAGCCCGTAGAGGCTCTGGGCTCTTTCTGTGCCACAGGCACTGGGCATCTCTGGGATGCTGGTTGAAGCTTCTCGCCATCTCCGATGCTTTTGTTTCTTTGGTTCAGTCTCAGCCCCACCACTGTCATTTTCTCTGGGTAAATGGGGTCAGAGATAAGAGGTCACTGTAAAGTCACTGACGGAGCTGTGGACATGGCTGGTGACTGAGCTCATGGCATTTAGGCTGAGCTGTGAGTCTGGGCAGTGCTGAGAGTTATCTGCCGTCTCCGGGTCTGGGGCTTCCCTGGTGGCTCAGACAGTAAAGAATCTGCCTGCAATGCAGGGGACCCGAGTTTGATCCCTGGGTTGGGAGGATCCCCTGGAGAAGGAAATGGCACCCACTCCAGTATTCCTGCCTGGAAAACTCCATGGACAGAGGAGCCGGCAGCTACAGACCATGAGGTCACAAAGAGTCAGACAGGACTGAGCGACTAACACTTCCTGAGCCCTCAGCTTCAGACTGCTCAGATCTAGGTGGCCAAGGCCTTTTCCAGCTTGAATTATTTTATTTTTTTTACTAATCTGCTACTATCACTATTTTTAATTTCTAATTTGCTACAATTGTGACGTCAGTGCTTTGAATAGTGGTTCTCAAGTTTGTCTGCATGGTAGAATCACCAGCACATCTTTTATAAATCCTCAAACCTGGGGCAGAAGAATTGATTCTCAGTCCCTAGAGGTGAGACACAGCCCATAGTTTGAAGTTTTAGAGAAGATTCAAATGTGCAGGCAAGTTTGGGAAGCACTGACTTAGACCAGGAGCCTGCCAGTTTTTCTCTTAAGGCCTGAGTAAAGATTCTGATGAAGAAGGCTGAGCACTGGAGAACTGATGCTTCTGAACAGTGGCTCTGGAGAATATTCTCAGCTTTGTGGTCCCCAAGATCTCTTTTACAACTGTGTACTTCTGCTATTGCAGCATGGAAAGCAGCCACAGAGAGCACACAAATGAATGAGCATAACTGTGTTCCAGTAAAACTGTGTAAGAAACGCACAGAGGGCCATGTTAAAGCAAAGGACCGTATTTGGCCCATGGACCATAGTTTGTATCCCCATGGCCTAGAACAATTCCTGGTACAATATCAGAAGGATATTATTATATCAGATGGATGAATGAACACAATGGAATACATCAGATGTATGGTTGAATACATTCAATAAGCTTTTAATAAGCACCTACTATATATCCGGCTCTATGCTACGAGCTGGGATTCAAAGACGATGTGTCCTGTCTAGTTGGGGAAACAAAACCATCAACAGATGATCAAGACAGAGTGAGACAGAGGCAGTTAAAGATGTATGAGCTGGCTGCCCTGGAGGCCCAGGGGAGGGAGGAACCAATTTGGCTTGTGGGATATGGAGGAAGTCAGGGAGAGCGTCCCAGCAGAGGCTTTAAACAGAGTCGGGGGGAAGGTTTTCAGTCTGACTCCCAGCTTCCAGGAATAGAGTTCCCATCAAGTTACTGAAAGAATGGAAGGAGGCTGTTTACTCCTCCAGGTCGCAACCAGATGGGTCGGGGTCTGCGGCAGCTCCGCCTATGATGAGTCTCCCCTCTGGATCCTTGCTTTCTTTTCCTTTCTGTGTTGAGAGCTTCATGGCTGACTGTATAGAGAACATGATGGTTTTAAAAAAAGGTGGGCTTTAGAAGAAGACATGCTTGGTACATTAGTTAATTTCTATATCTGGGAAAACAGGGAGAATTGCAAACCTACTTCAGTGTGTTTTGGCAAAAGTCAAATGAGGTGAAGCAAAGAGATGGTTGGACATGCACGTGGCACCTGTGAGCCTGCAGATGCGTTCACAGTGCCCTCGTTGCTGTTACCTCCATCCTTATCAATCCCTTCTTCTGTTTGCTGATCGCTTTTGTGTCCTTATAAGTTCACTGGGCCCAGGATCTGCCAAGCCCCTTGAGAAGCACCCCTTTCTATTTTATATCCTGCCAACTGCTGACTCAGACCTTTAGTGTCCCAATTCAAATGGCCAGAAAAGAGAGAACCTGGTCAGCCTACGTCCATGTCCCAAGTCACCAAGTTGCCTCTGGATGGACCACCTTTTAGTCCACCTGGGACCCTGGGCAGGGGCTGCGTCTCTGTCCCTAAGAAAGGTCCCCTGAAATGGGACCAGTGCAGAGACTCAGTCGGGTGAAGGTCCATCAGGGAATGATGTGCAAAGATGAAGGATGAAGTCTGGTTGCTTTCTCCTGCCCTGAAAGAGCGCCTGGGGGCAAGGTCCCAGTCAGTCAGAGGAAGCAGTGGGGGGGCGATGTCCCAAAGTCTGCAGCTCTGCCTTCTAGTCCTACATGCCAGAAACCCAGCCAGTCCTGGTCATCGGCCAGCCGTGCAAATGAGCCCCGGCCCACCGGCCCCGCCCTGTGGGGCAGAAGAGCCAGCCCCCAAAGGAATCATTCTGGAGTCAAGTGTGAAGGTACAGCCAAGGACTGTAGGCGCCTTTGTTTGTTCCCATCTGCGAGCACCCAGGCTGCCAAACCATATTGGTAGTATAATGAAAAATAACGGAATCAAAATAATGTAAAGGAAATAAGTGCTGAAGAGGATAATCAACATCCTTTCCGAATAGATTTCCTGCCAGGGAGACGGGAGCAAAGGGAATGTTTTACCCTCGGGGCCAAGGCAGACAGCAGTCCTGGAAAGGAGAAGGGGAAAAAAATCACTTCCTGGAAGAGACTCTTTTAATTGTTCCTTTAAAAGGTGGGCAGGAGCTGCCAAGACAAGTCCTCCGTTTTGGGGGTGTCTTCATTTTTGCAACCCTAGGAGAAACCAGACACCCCCCAACCAGGAGCACAGGCCACACATAGCAATGGTTTTCCCTGGAGCCTCACCCAGCTTGGCACCAGGCAGACTGTGTGCATTTCGGTCTCCACCATGCTGATGGAGGGTGGGCACTGGAGGTGGCCAGACGGAGGCGGGCTGGGGGTCCCAGCTGTGCCACCTGCCTAGCCTGGTGACCTATGAGTTCCAGATTTTTCTCCAAGTCTTACTGTTTTTCCCCAACAAATTCTCATCCTGCTTTGTTTGCAAAACTCTCATCAGTACAAAACAAAACAAAATTTAGGCGCCATTCTCGCTGGCAGCAGACTCAGCGAGAGACTATGAGAGCCATAGCGCGTCGTAGGAGGCTCGGGCCAGGCTTATCAACTCCCTCTTCCTTACTCACTCCTTTTCTCTCCTCCTCTCTCTCTCATCAAGAAGTCTTGCCTCATTCATGGTAACGGGGTTCACATTTGCTCTTCCCGTCAGCCCCCTAGGAAAGCGGACATTATGCTCTTGCAATAAGGGGGGAAATCTGGAAAGTCGTTATTTTTGCATTTTTCATTTCATCCTTCTGTTCACGGTCTCTGTTGGATGGTAGGTTTCCGCCCAGGAGCCATCCACAGAGGGCACCCGGGCCAAGAGAGCGAGGGAACCCTCATCCAGGCGCCCCCATTTTCTTCCTGCCCTACTTTTCTTCGCGGTCTAACCACAGACGTTTCTTTCCATCTCTTATGGAGACGGCTGCCCCTGACTTTCACACCATTTCCTGCCAGCTTCTCATCGTCCTCTGAACCGCCATGAGATAAAACCTGTCCACCTTAATAAAAATGGCAGGAAGGCACCCTGTGTGAATCCCACTGCTTCCGTAGTCTCTCCGGCTGCGCTTCGGACCCCAGACCCCTCGGCTCTGTGCTGGTACCTAGGGAGCAAAACAAGAAGAAAGCAACCAGCAGAATAAAATGACATACTGACATTCTTCTTTGCATCGTTCTCGACACTGCTTCTTTAATTCTGCATCCACCCTGAAGAAGCATGTGACTATTACCCCATTTGGTGGACGAGGGAGATGGGCCCAGAGACGTAAGCAGTTCACTCGAGGTCTCAGAGCGCTGGGTCTGAACCCACGTGGTCTGTCTGTGTAGTCAGTGTGCTGACCCATACGCCGACAGAACAGGACGCTGTCCCCCAGGTACCCTGCAGGTAAAACAAGAAGGAACTGAGTGGACATCCGAGCCTGAGAGCCAGAGAGGCATCCAGACGGTTCACTCTGCCCTGCGATAGAGGACTATTTGAGGCTGAAACCGTAGCCCAGAAACCCCCTCTGATAAGCATCTCAGGACATGCAGCTGGCCTTTGAAAGACAGCACGAGATTGCAGGGTCTAAGCAAACCCTCCCCCAGAATTAGCGATCGTCCCCCTCACCCCCCTGCAGCACATTCAGACCTGGAATGGCCCCCGTGGTCCACTTATCAGATGGTCATACCACTCAAAAACAATTCACTTCTCTGCCCCTATCTTATCTCCTGAATCTCACACACCATCCCCAAGTTGAGTTGCCGGTTCCCAGTTCCCCACCTCCAGCAGCTCCGTGGCAGGAGTTCAGAAATCTTGGATTCCCAGTGGCACAAGCCCCACTCCGGGCTGAACACTGAGTCCGTGCCGGTTTTTCGTAATTGGTTTTCAGAGCAGCCGGTTCCGTGATGGTCATTGTTAGCAGCTGTAAAAAGATAACTCACATTTTTAAAAGCTTAAAGCTTGCTCGGTGCAGATAAAAACTGTGACAAATTATGTTCCGAAAAATCATAAAAGTGGAGAGAGACATGTTAATAACCAAAGGTGGCGTTTCATTTAGAGGTCAGCCAGAGCTATTAAAGTGGTCAGGAATTTCAAGCTTTGGCAGTAGTGATTTGACCATATCACTTATCTTCTGCAGCCCATGCCTAAGTATCTCCCTGGGTAAAAAAAATCATCATCCTCCACAGACAGTAATACGGGAGGTCAGGGTGAACTGGGGAGAAGAGCAGTATTGCCAGAAGAAATCCAGCTTTCGAGATGTTCAAATCGACCAAGACCATTACATGCTTCGGTTCCCACCCTTTCACCCCCCGTATTTGAGAGCATGCTTACACATGCGAACACCAACACACGCCCGACATACCTACTCGCTGTGTAAAATAGCCATGTGATGGTTTTGCTGCAAGAAAAAAAAAATGGACAGAAAATTGATCTGAAGATTTGGATGACAAACACAAGTGTGTGAAATGTCATCTGGTTTTTCAAAACTTAAAAGTTTGTTGTTGTTTTTTTTCGTTTTGGGGGGTTTGTTTGTTCTTTGGTTCTTGTGTGTGTGTGTGTATTTTCCTTTAGCTGAGATTGAAGTAAATGCAGAAGGTGAATCATCTGCAACTGGGCGAGATGCTCCAGGATTTATCCACACACTGGGAGGGGAAGAGTTGAATGGGGTCTGGCGTTGGTTGTTTTGAGAATGGAGGTTGCCAAGCCACTGGGTGAACCCATACAGTGTGTGCCTCGCCAGCCTGTGCCCCCCTCCCCGCCACCACAACCAGACTGCGTCTCAGTGTTTCCTGTGGTCAGTTTCCGAAGGTGAATGATTGTTTTTGAGATTGACCTGTATTGCATGCCCTGGAGACTCGGATTGAGTAGGTCGTCTTCAAGGACAATACTATTAACAGTAAGGCAAAGTCGTAAAACCATTCTAGACCATGCGCTTGGGAAACTGCGTGAACAAGTTGAGCTACCTGAGTTTTGGCTTAGTGACAAACTGGACCCTGCTAAGCCAGTCACCTGATTTCTCGGAGCCTCAGTTTTCTCTTCTGTCAAATGGACGGGTCCCAGTGCTGGCCTCACATGGTGTTGTAAGAATGTGCGTGGGTGGTGTGTTCCACACAGAGGCTCTGTCCTCCCTTCCCTTTCTTCAAGATGCTCTACGTTTTCCAGGATGTTTTCATGTCTGGTAGTGATCAACAAGTTCTTGCTTGGAGAATCCCAGGGATGGCAGAGCCTGGTGGGCTGCCGTCTATGGGGTTGCACAGAGTCGGTCACGACTGAAGCGACTTAGCAGCAGCAGCAGCAGTGATCAGCAAATTTCAGTCATTTCTCAAGTCACTTTTTCTCCCATGCCATTACCTGTTGGATCTTGGAGAGACACAAGGGAAAACAAAGGCTTGTAGATGGCAAGAGGCCTCTGCTCTAATAGGCAGATTGGCCCATAGTTGTATATTAAAAAAAATAGTTTCAATCCACATCCCCTCAAAATGACAGTCTCTACTTGCTGATGAAAAACAGCATGTTGCCTACGGCAGCAGGTACACTCGCGGTGAGAATCTTCCCCTCGAGGGGGAGACTGTGGTGCAGAACCCTTCCAAAGGCAGACAGTTGGCTTTTTAAACATCTGCCTGGTTTTACCATAACGTAGAAGTCTAGCAGTCAAGAAATGGAAACTTTCTGTAAAGGTTATATGAAAGGCATGCTATTCATCCACAGGCCAGGCCATTGCATGTAACTCGGGCAGACACAAGGTAGCTGCATTTGATGCATTATACGTGAACAGAATTGTACACTTATTTATTTTAATTCCGCATAGATCTTCCATACCACTTAAGCACTGAGGAAGGAGAAGGAAGTGAAAACAGGGGCATGGACCCTGTCATTTAAGCTCTGGAATGGATTCCTTAATAAAACACAATAGAAGATTTGAGGCCAGAATCATATCAGTTGCAAGCCCATGTATTTAGGGCCATTCATGAAGGAATTATTACTATTTATTATTTGTTCCACATCTGCTAGGCATTCTGCTAACTGGGGAGTGGCTGAATAAAACTTCTGCCCTCAAGCAACTGCTTTAAAAAGAAATCACCTAAATTTCTTTGGGATCCTCACATGATAGATGTAGTCTTCCCTAATTCTTTGCCATTCTTAAAGATTCGGTTTCCTATAAGTTACCAGCATGGCCTGTTTTTCAGCACATATTTGAAGCAGCAGACTGAATTGCAAATACTCTTGATGGATTCATTAGAACTTTAGTTGTCTTCTCTGTATCCTGCTTAAGCCAAGCTCTGGGCTTGGTGATCAGTAGTGCCCATTATTACATTCCTTGTCATGAAGATGGCGGGCATGCGCACACGGGCGTCTCGGAGCATCTGCACTGGTAGCCATTGCCTTGTCCGACGCTCATTGACTCTTCACGGCTGACGGCGGACCAGACTCAGAGTAATGCCGAGATGACACTAATGACCTCCCACTGGGACCTGTGCTCTGCCCTGGTGGTTTCTGTCTTCTCCTCTCACAGTGGCTGTTGGGATCTGAAGGGTGGGTTTCCATCCAGCTGGGAAGGATATAAACAGGCATCCAGAAGAGAGCCTCTCTTGGCCCTTTGTGCATTACAGTGACTCTCCATCTGGCCGACATGTTTATGGGAAGAGTTCAAAGGGCAGAGATATGGGATGGCCCGGTGCGTGGTGAATGCATCTCCTGCTGATTCCTAGGGGGTGAGGCGGGGTAGCCAGTGGCTCATAGAGAAGAGAGAGATCTCCCATTGCTGTGTGCAGCTGGTTTCCAGGAGGGGTCAGGGGAAAATCTGCTTGCTGTCGTGGAAGAAAATCATAACCAAGCCAAAAACAACAGATGTGACTATTTTGAGTGGATATTTATTTGGGAAAACTTTGCATTCGAAGCCATGGAATATAGCTTTGAACATCTCAATGACTGAACTCATACCCAAGTCTGAAGCTAGATCAGCCCTTACTTAGTAATTGTGTGACTCTGAGAAAGTTCCTCAGACTCCCTGAGCCTCAGTCGCCTCTTCTGTACAATGGGCTTGTAAACCAAGTGGGGTTTTTATTTGTAACACTTGGTAATGACCTCTCTGATGGAAACACTACCTTCTTTTGCCTCTTTGATGGTTGATGGCTTGCCCTGTGGGTCTCAGCTTCAGTATCACCTCAGAGAGGGATCCATGATGCCCTGAATGAACAGGTCATCCTTCCTCTGGTTCCCATCCCTGCTCCTTTCTGCCACCAAACTTCACTATTTGTGAGCCTGTATTTTATATACGTATGTATTACATAATGTATATAAAATTATAGACTTCTTTATCTGCTTGATTATTTTCTTTCCTCTCGAGGGCAGGCTCAGAGTTTGCATCCTTTGAAGTGAAGTGAACTTGCTCAGTCATATCTGACTCCTTGCGACCCCATGGACTCTAGCCTACCAGGCTCCTTCATCCATGGGATTTTCCAGGCAAGAGTACTGGAATGGGGTGCCATTTCCTTCTCCAGGGGATCTTCCCAACCCAGGGATCGAGCCTGGGTTTCCTGCATCGCAGGCAGACACTTTACCGTCTGAGCCACCAGGGAAGCCATCCTTTAGAGCCTTAAAAAGTGTCAGGCTTTTAAAAAAGTAGGTCCCCCAGAAACATCTATTAAATCAATCAATGAACATTAAAAAACCAAATCGAGAAAACGGTGTGTAAGGTATATATTAAAAGGGAAGGGTTTGGACTTTTAAAATTTCATTTCATCCCTTTCCTCATCTTTTTTTCTTCCAGAGAGAAAATATAGAGCTTAAAACTGAAAAAAAATCAGTGGAAGAATTTTATGCATAAAAATTAAACGAATTTTAAACCTTCACTTGGGCAGAGACAAAACTCATATTAGAATTGACAGTCTGTTAATCACTATTCTTGGTGTAATCCAGTGAGAAACTCTGTTCCTTTTATAAGTTAAATTGATTCATACATATTGGCAAGTTAGCTATTTCCCTCAAAGGGAGTGAATTTATTGGGGCTGTATATTAATACCTTATTATCTTTCTTATGCATCGATGACACGATCATTTCATCTCAGTGTGTTTATTAGAGTAAGTGCTTTTGGAAGGGGAAGTGAGGAAAAAACCCACCTAGGCCCAGCAATCTTTTTGGACAGGTACATATAAAATTTTCTGACCTGCGACTGTAACTGTTCTCTGTAGATCTTTGCTGCCTGTGCCTCCAAGGTGTGTTAGCAGCATGTTGCAGTCAGGACATACTGCTGGAATATAACTCCAGTGTGTTCTTCCGATATGCCTTCTGGTCCAGTGCCAAAAATGGCAAGTTTGCTTGCCAGAACTACGACCACTGATCAACCTCCTGCTCGAAGTCTGCTCATTTAAATAATCTTATCAGTGGGTCGTGTTTATATAAGTTGGGAGGATGAACAGTGGGAACAGGTTGACCTTAGACAATTGCAACCCAGACAGGTCTGCACGAGTTGGATTGACCTCATTAGCAACAGAATGGTCATCAGATTCAGTTAGGCCCCTGCTACGAGACCAGTGCAAGAGAAAATCTGTCTGATCCCAAGATTCTTGAGCAGTAATATAGTTTTACTGAAGCCATGTAGAGAGAACACCGAGGGAGAATCATTTTATGTACCACACAGCAAACCCCCTAAAAGGCCCATTTAGCCTTACTTTCCCAAAGCCCTCTTGTCGTACCAGCTGCCCCTCATTCTTTCTCTGCTGTTCCCCAGAGCACAGTGGCTCTCAAACCTTGTCAGGCACTGGAATAACCCAGCAAGCTTGATTACAACCCAAATGGCTAGGCTCCACCCTAGAGTGTCTGATTCAGTGGGTCTGGGGGTTGGGGTGGGAGAATCTGTATCTCAAACAAGGTTCCAGCTGGTGCTGATGCTGCAGGTACCAGGACCACACTCAGAACCTCTGCCTTATCAGCTTGAGATCTGATCACATCTCTGTGTGATCAAGTCCCTTCTATGTGAAAGGTGTTCGTAAATTAGAAGACAGAATTTGGTTGAGAGCAACAAATCCACGGATGATCCTCTGATCCGCTTCACATCTTTCCATCTGGTCTTTAGGTATTTCTTAAGGGACAGTATCATATGCTTTCTGAGATCAAAGCACATTTGTACTGTGCCATTCCCTTGAGATACTAGGTTTCCACTTTGCTTTTTCAAAATCAACTTGTTAATAATCCATTCTTAAGTTGTGCCAACACAAATGTTACCATCGTATAGTTTTCTGAAATGTCCTCTCCTCGTTTTCCTCTTCTGAGACCGAGACAGGGTAGTGATCCTCTTCCTTTCTCCCTGTCTTCTTGGGTTGTTGCCTTTCCCCCATGAATCTTTTCATTATCTTAGGATATTAATTATCCAGATGCATGGATGTGAACAATCTAGAATAATCATCTGAGGTGGCTGGATTCTTTATCCTTTGTGCCCACTCTGGAGTTTCATTTGCAATTTAAGTACCCCTTCTGGTTTGAATATCTCTTCCTGGTTGAGAAGGCTAAAGAAAATACCAATCTGGGTCAAATTTCTCGGGTGGCTTACAGTTCACCAAGTGTATTGCATGCAATATCTATTTAGGTATTATTTATTATTTCTCCTTCTTTTATAGATAAAGCAACTGAAATGTTGTACGTGGTATATAGTAGAGATTTAGTTAAGCATTAAATTAACCAGTGAATGAATGAATGAATATCCATTACCTAACCCAGGCACCAGGCCAGCTCTCCTCTTGTTCTTTGTTTCGCCCCAAACCTCAAGAGAAAGGCATCATTTTCTTAATATGAATTTTCTTTCACTTTTTCTGAAATATGTTCAGGTCAACAAAAGTAAGATCATATGCAACCTGCAGACATGTTACCAATGAATAGATAATTGGAATCTTTAAAATAAATCTTAACCCTTCTCCATCCATAGCACAGTTCACAGTCTGAACATTTCCACCAGTGTCTACCGTGCATTATTTGCATTTCTCAATTTTAATTTTAAATTAATTAGAATGAATTCAGTTGCGGTAGCCACATTTTAGTTTTTAGTAGCCCCATGTGGCTACTGACTACTATATTAGACAGTCCAGAAATGGAACATTTCTATTTTTGCAGAAAGTTCTACTGGCCAAATCAAGTGAAAAAAAATCTATGCTTATGCATTTTCTATTAAATCAATTAAACAGGGAGGTGGAAGTGGATTTTAGTGTTTCCTAGTGGTCGTTTTGAATTTTCCTGGTAGGAATAGACGCTTATTTAGCAAACAAAAATTCCCAGAGGAGCTGGAAGAAACATGATTGATTGAGTTGTGCCTAAAACAATGAAAGCCCTGTGACATGTTGATATTCTAGGCCGGTGACTTTGCTTGTGGCATTTTGGAACAAGATTCAGCATCAGGAAAGTGTCACCCAAGTTGAAAGCTCCCCTGTAAGAAATGTCTCGGTTTGACCTAAAGTAAGTGGAAGAGACAGGGTACAGGAAGAGGAAGCCGTGGAGGACGTCTCCGTGATAAATGGTACCCTGTCATACCACATTTGACGTCTTAACAGGAAAAGGGGGCTGTTGAGCCAGATGTGGGTTAAGGGAAGACGTTCAAACCTCTCTCTCATCTTCATTTTGTTTTCCAAGGCGCAGGTTGAGTTCACGAGCCCTGAGCTCAATCACGGCATATCTCTTCTGCCAAACAACAAGCCAGTCAGGGCAAATATGTTCCCCTGCGGAGGCCTCAGCCTTTCCCAAGAGCAGAACAATTACAGGGCCTCTGGACTGTGGAGGGAGTGCAGCCAAGAGGGATGCGCTCCGCAGTCGCCCTCAGCAGTCACATCATGCGTGCTGCAACTCCAGAGGTCGAGCGCAGGACCCCGGAGAGAGTGCAGCCGTCCCAGGCCCGCTGACTCTCCTCGGGCCAAGCGCGGCCAGGCCCACATCTGCCAGGGTCTGGAGTCTCCGGTCTTCATGGATTGCTTTTCTTAAACACCAGGCAAAAAGCCAGTGCTCCACCTTTGAGGACTCCAAATGTGCCTGCAGTGCAGGAGAACTGGGTTCAGTCCCTGGATTGGGAAGAGCCCCGGAGAAGGGAATGGCAATCCACTCCAGGATTCTTGCCTGGAGAATCCCGTGGACAGAGGAGCCTGGCGGGCTACAGTCCATAGGTTCACAAAGAGTCGGACACGACTGAGCAACTAACGCTTTCTTTAGCCGAGCAGAGTTCATTTCCCTCTCGTCCGATTCTCCCCAGATAACTTGCACATCACCAGCACACTTATCTGGGTTTTCTATCAGCCTGAAAGGTTCAGAGTATGGATCTGTTTTCCAGACTGCCCGTCTGGCTGTCTGACCTACGGTTGTTCCCTCACAGAAGTGCATGATGTTACCCTTGTTAAAACCACAATTAGTCTAAAGCCTTGACAGGAAATATCGGTTTGGTAAGACCAGCGGTGCTGTTAATAGGAAGTCACATGATTTGTAGGGAGAGTGGGTGCACGCAGTTGAATTCACATGATGTCTACTTATCGCTGATCTCGGGCTGCGGCTGTACAGAACGCAAAGGCTCGCGTGCACGCAGGAGCCTCCATCGTTCTAGCCGGGAGGCCAGGGCAGGGCCGCCCTGCCAGGCCTCGAGGACGTCAAGGGGCAGCTGGTGCCCGGTGCAGGAGGCTTTGGGAAACATGGATTCTTCCCATCACATTTCACCTGAAAGGAAAAGACCGGACTGATGGCCAGTCTTAAGGGCTGCTCCTAGCTAGCCCAGACTTGGCAGGCCGTTTCCATTATGACAAAAGGAAGTTGCCTCAGAGATGGTTAAAGAATCTGAGTCCCGTAAGAACAGCACGCCTAATGACTGGAAGGGGTGTGGTTTGGAGTTGAACCGATGTGTGGTTCTGCCATATCCTAGCTTTGAGGCTTTGGCCTCAGTCTCCACATCTGCACAACAGGGTTGATGCCACTCATAGGGAGTCAGTGTGGCTATTGGTCTGTAGCAGCGGTGCTGCTAATCCTTACCAGAGGCCACTGATTATGTATTCTGTTCCAGGCATACTATCAAAGCCATAACATATGACCATGGAAAGAGTGCATCATGACAGTTAATTAAGGAGGAGAAATCACCTAATCAGCCAGGCAGTCACAACAACACGTCTTAATCCTTCTGAGTTTCCAACTTCCTCGTCCATAAAATGTAGGCTTCCCAGGTGGTGCCAGGGGTAAAGAACCCACCTGCCAATGTAGGTAGACGCAAGAGATGTGGGTTCAATCCCTGGGTCGGGAAGATCCCCTGGAGAAGGGCATGGTAAGCCATTCCAGTATTCTTGCCTGGAGAATCCCATGGACGGAGGAGCCTGACAGGCTATAGTCCATAAGGTCACAAAGAGTCAGATACAACTGAAGCAGCTTGGCACAAACACGTACCTCTATAAAATGTAGATAATACCTCTCACACATCGCTATTGGAAGAATTAAATGAGATCATGGTTAGCACAAGTTTTGGTGCTTAAGAATGTAGATAGAAGGAAGCTAAGGAATGGGGATAGAAGTTAATAATACTATTATTAACATTATTACTACTATAACTCTCATCCACCCGGTGCTGCCTCAACTACCATTGAGGTAGCTGATGCTATTTTGTCCTGCAGACAAAATAAAACTGCAGATTCTCAGTCAATGAATAGCTGTTGTAATTACTATGCTCAGAGTGTCCAATGGAGTGCTACTGGAAATGCCCAAGTTGCATTTAGCCACCACTGAGCAGATCTGTGGGAGATGTGAGCCATAACAAAACACACCAATTAAGAAGAAAGAAAATTAAATAATTCCTCTCACATATCGCTATTGGAAGAATTAAATGAGATCATGGTTAGCACAAGTTTTGGTGCTTAAGAATGTAGATAGAAGCTAAGGAATGGGGATAGAAGTTAATAATACTATTATTAACATTATTACTACTATAACTCTCATCCACCCAGTGCTGCCTCAACTACCATTGAGGTAGCTGATGCTATTTTGTCCTGCAGACAAAATAAAACTGCAGATTCTCAGTCAGTGAATAGCTGTTGTAATTACTATGCTCAGAGTGTCCAATGGAGTGCTACTGGAAATGCCCAAGTTGCATTTAGCCACCACTGAGCAGATCTGTGGGAGATGTGAGCCATAACAAAACACACCAATTAAGAAGAAAGAAAATTAAATGTTTGGTTGGTGCAAGAAGCGTACGCCTTGAAAGTAGTCTGTGCATTTAGGTGTCTCATTGCAAACCCCTGACTGCCTGAAAGAGTGTGTTCTCCAGAGCCAGGAGCAAAGGAAGACATTCGCATTGTTTTATTTTCCTTTTGGCTTTTCTTACAACCTTGACGAGTCTGTGAGCTGCCCCATCCTGCACTTAGACCATGCTCTGGTCGGTCTCAAGCCCATTCGCTGGGAGACCTCAGTGAGTCACCTCCAGGCTGATAAGACAGAGGTCCGCTCTAGCCCAGGGGTCCTCAGCTGGGAGCCGTTGCTCTTTAGTTGGAGTTGGGGCTGTTATATAATTTCAGAGCCAGGTTGGATCATCCCTCCTTGCATCTCCCTCCTTCTCCCCAAAAGCAGAGCAGAAAGACAAGGGCAAGACTCTGTCCCTGCAGTTAGTAAGTTTCACTTATTCAAAGGAATCTGTTCCTCCCATCCAGGGTAAGGCATTATGTAATCAATATAAAGAAAAGTCAGAATAAAACTAAAGGAAAGAAGCAAGCATATCTATCTATCTGTATTAAAAAAGAAAACAACAAACAACCCACAGCCAGCTAAATTCAACTCAAAACTGAAATCCTAATACATGTGACAGGGTAATCCTTCTGGTTGTTTGCAGTTATTTTTCTTTCCAATAATGCTTGGAGCGTTTGCTCCTTTGCTGTTCCCCAAGGCAGTCTCAGCTTTTGGAAAGAGGTGCGCTGACCAGTTTCTCAGGAACCGAAACTGGTCTGTAGCCCGCCTTCTCTTGCATTCTGAAGGCGACGTCTTCCAACGCACCTCCCTGACACGGTATTTCATATATCCTGACACCACCCGTGTTTCCATCATCACTTACAAAGTCCTTCATCCCCTGCCATTATTTTGTGCTTCCCGGAATGTGTTAGATTCAGAGGCTAGAAGCCATGTGGGAGTAAACTGGGACTTATCAATATGTAAGAGGGCAGTGAAGGGGGTGATTCTTTGATCAGGGGTCAATCACAGTAAATTTTCTGTGTCTCTTCACTCACAAAGCGTCAGCGTCCCCATTTGTGATGAGGCGCTAAGAACTGTCTCTCTTGCTGGGCTGCCTAGGGCAGTGCCTGGCCGCTAGTAAGCGTGCAGTCGGTGGCGGCTGAAACGAGACACCATGACTGTCATCATCATCCCCTCTCGGGAAGGACATCAAGTCAGTGTGGAATCACTGAGTCCAGATGCCCTGTCTTCTGCAGACAGCCAGGCCTCTGCAAACTAGCTGGGCACCTGCGGTGTCCGTGATGAGGAGCAAGCTGTGGACATTCGGAGGGGGGCAGGCGGTCGTCTCTTCTGAGCTGAACGAGGTCCAGACCTCAAACCCTCCTGTGCAGGCATGACGTTAGCGATTCCTGCCTTTGGATCACCGGGCATTTTCTACTCAACTCCAGTCAAATTCTAGTCAAGACTCTCCTGCTGACAAGAGAGTCCTGTGAATACACTCAGGACTTTCCACACTAGGTCAGTTATCCCTTTACATATTCATTCATTCGTTCGTCCATGCATTCTGTAAAGGCATTCAGCCCCATCTTAAGAGTGGAGGGTTGAGGACAGCAAGGTTTCTGGAACTCAGCACCCTGCACCCAGTGTGTAATGGGTGAGTTTGTGTGTACACACGTATGTGCACACATATGCACCAACAAGTCAGCCCTTTAAGGGGGGAAGCCATGTCATATTCACTTCCATATACCCACCCCTCACTGTCTTAACATATCTTGATTATCTGGTCCATCACCAGATAGTGTTTTCTGAATGAATGAATGAGCCAGACAAAGCCAGAGTGGCAAGAAGGCAAAGAGGGAGGGAGGGAATAGATGCCTCTTCAGCCTCCCCTGTCACCAAAACTCACCCCCTCTGATAGCAGCCACTCCCTCCCACCCCACCCCACTCCCCAGAATCGTCACACACCTGTCTCTTCTGGAAGGTCACAGGCAGCCTTCTATCCCCAGGGCCTTTCTTCACAGCAGCCATCCTCCAAGAGCATCATCAACAAGCACTTGTCAAATGGATGCTTTGTAGCTGAGAAATATTACCAGGTGTCACTGGGAAATGGATTCCAGCAGGGGTTTCCATCAGAAATAAGGAAGAAGGCCGAGGGATCGCAGCCATTTAGAAGCAAAGGGTGGGTGAGTGAACTGAAGTCGGGGCAGAGGCTAGAGAGGAAAGAGCAAGTGGTGGAGATGATGGGAAGAAAGCTCAGCAAAGGCCATCCACCAGTTGGTGGCAGAGGCAGGAGAATAGTC
Organism: Aepyceros melampus; assembly: GCA_006408695.1. Classification (NCBI taxonomy): domain Eukaryota; kingdom Metazoa; phylum Chordata; class Mammalia; order Artiodactyla; family Bovidae; genus Aepyceros; species Aepyceros melampus. The sequence goes on along the minus strand of SJXQ01006993.1, from coordinate 232,260 downwards.
AGGAGCCAAGGAGGAGGCCGAGATCAGGAAGCCGAGCTTCAGTAGCTAGGAGAAAAATGGCCCCATTCATTTCAGTGGGCCTGGGCGGAAAGTCAAGGAGGATGATTGACAGGTAAAGAGCTCTCAAGGGGCCATATGGGAATGTGAGAAAATAAGGACCTACCTTGGAAGGAAAGTTATGAGCAACCTAGACAGCATATTCAAAAGCAGAGACATTACTTTGCCAACTAAGGTCCGTCTAGTCAAGGCTATGGTAGATCGCAGCCATTTAGAAGCAAAGGGTGGGTGAGTGAACTGAAGTCGGGGCAGAGGCTAGAGAGGAAAGAGCAAGTGGTGGAGATGATGGGAAGAAAGCTCAGCAAAGGCCATCCACCAGTTGGTGGCAGAGGCAGGAGAATAGTCAGGAGCCAAGGAGGAGGCCGAGATCAGGAAGCCGAGCTTCAGTAGCTAGGAGAAAAATGGCCCCATTCATTTCAGTGGGCCTGGGCGGAAAGTCAAGGAGGATGATTGACAGGTAAAGAGCTCTCAAGGGGCCATATGGGAATGTGAGAAAATAAGGACCTACCTTGGAAGGAAAGTTATGAGCAACCTAGACAGCATATTCAAAAGCAGAGACATTACTTTGCCAACTAAGGTCCGTCTAGTCAAGGCTATGGTTTTTCCAGTAGTCATGGATGTGAGAGTTGGACTGTGAAGAAAGCTGAGTGCCGAAGAATTGATGCTTTTGAACTGTGGTGGTAGAGGAGATTCTTGAGAGTCCCTTGGACTGCAAGGAGATCCAACCAGTCCATTCTGAAGGCGATCAGCCCTGGGATTTCTTTGGAAGGAATGATGCTAAAGCTGAAACTCCAATACTTTGGCCACCTCATGCGAAGAGTTGACTCATTGGAAAAGACTCTGATGCTGGGAGGGGTTGGGGGCAGGAGGAGAAGGGGACGACCGAGGATGAGATGGCTGGATGGCATCACTGACTCAATGGACGTGAGTCTGAGTGAACTCCAGGAGATGGTGATGGACAGGGAGGCCTGGCGTGCTGCGATTCATAGGGTCGCAAAGAGTCGGACACGACTGAGCGACTGCACTGAACTGAAAGCCACCTTTAGGTCAGAAGTCCTTGTGCAACTTGTTATACTTAAAAAATTTATTGAAGTTTCGTTGAGTTACAGTGTTAATTTCTGCTGTGCAGCAAAGTGATTTGGTTATACATATATAAGTATATATATATATAAATTATTTTTTAAAATTCTTTTCCATTACACTTTGTCACAGAATGCAGTTCCTGGGCTGTGCAGTGGGCCCGCGTTGCTTATAGAAGAGCTCACCTCTGCCCATCCCGACCCCCACTCCTTCCCTCCCGCACCGCGCCCGCCCTTGGCCAGCAGGTCTTCCCCACGCGCGAGTCTGCTTCTGTTTTGTGGATGTGCTCCTTTGTGGCACATTTCAGGTTCCACATGTAAGTGGTGTCATCCAGCATTTCTTTCTCGTTCCGGCTCCCTTCACTCAGCATGCTCACCTCTGGTTGCACCCACGTTGCTGCAGATGGCATCAGTCCGCTCTTTTTCGGGGCTGAGTAGTATTCTGTTGTGCATGGAATCCACCCGTCGTCCATCCATTCATCTGTCAGTGGACCTTTACGTTGTCTCCACGTCTTGGCTATTGTGAATAGCGCTGCTCAGAACATAGGGTGCGTGTATGCTTTTCCCCTTCCTTGATGTGTTTCCACTGGCAAACCAGTGAAGCAAAGGGATTATTTCTTTGGCAGATCAAACCAGTAAGGGTAATCAACCATTGCGATGAATCCCTCCATCCAGTCCCAGAATCATGAGGCTGAACGTGATGCTCTGGCACTCTAGGCCATTGTTCTGGATTTGTTCACCTGTTTCACAGTTGCTTACTGGTCCCCTCGTCTACTAGAGGCTGTGGATTCTATGATGAGTGAGGAGAGACGCAAGCCCTGCTGTTACAGAGTTCGTGACAGAGGCTGGAGGGGTCCATGCAGAGAGGCTGACGTGAAGTGCAGGGCAGAGATGACGGAGGTCCTTGGTGGAACTTGCAGTGTCTGGGAGTACTCCAGAGCAGGGGTCCCCAACCTCTCAGATCCAATGCTTGATGGTCTGATGGGGAACTGATGTAATAACAATAGAAATAACATGCACACTAAGTGTCATGCACTTGAATCGTCCCCAAAACCATCTCCCTCCTCCCTGGTCCATGGAAAAATTGTCTTCCATAAGACGGGTCCCTGCTGCCATAAAAAGGTTGGGGACTGCTGCTCTAGGAGAAGGAGCTCCTGCAGAGACCAAAGGAGGAGGAGGCAACTAAAGGAGTTAAGAGTGGGGAGAAGAATGTTAGAAGGAGCTAAGAGAGGACCAGAGGTCCTACACCAGGAGGGACCCAAATAAGTATGAGGCTCTGAAAAGCCACCCATGGCTTTTCACCCATGGGGCTGAGAAGGGGAGCCTGGGGGATAAGAGGCCAGAGGGAGGGTCAGAGCTAAACCAAAGGAGCCTTGGGGCAGGGTCGTTGGCATGCCAGGGGTTGGGGCAGTGAATCACGTCTCCTGAGGTCGAATGTGAGAATTCTCAGTAATTCTGACTCATATGAACGGAGCCTGGCGGGGAGTTGCCTGCCACACTGCAGCCGGCCCCGTCGGAGTGGATGGTAAGGTTGCCCCTGTAGGTCGCCGCCGCTAAGACATAACAGCGTCTCCCCTCGTTCTCCCCAGTCTGATGTAATCTTTCCGAAGGCTGCCAGCACTTGCAGGAGAACTGTTTCAGCTCTCTATTAATATTTTAACATGCTTTTAAGAAAATTTGGCCTTTCGTTGAGCTGGTCTCAGAGCAGATATATATCACAGTTCATGATAGACGTTACACTTATCCCTGTGCTGTAGGTCTGTTTCTCTTGTTTGGATTCATTTTTAAACATCTATTATTAAAAAAAAATCTTTCTTGCCAGTTATGTGTTTGCTCCCACAGTTCCTCAGCTTGTTTACTCTGAGCCAGTCACCCCCCTACACACCTCACCCTCCCCACAAGGATGGCGTGCAGCGGATTTTCTGACCTGGGCAAGCAGAGATGACTACTCTCAAATTAAGTGGGGGAAAAAAAAAAGAAAATCCGGAACCCCAAGGCTAAACCATAATGTCTAGTAACAAGGAAATTATAGCCTGCATCTGGCCTTGTACTTGGAAAAAAAGAAAGAAAAAGAAAACAACTGTTTTCTCTCTTTTAACAAATATTTATTGAAACCTTACTATGTCTGTGGACTCCATGCAATGCTCACACGTGGCAATCCCATTCTTTTTCCTTATGGCAGGTCTGGAGATAAATGTTGCTTATCCATGTTTAGCAGGTGAAAAAAGTGAAGAGGGTATTTTGGGGGGCAGAGGGTGGTAAAAAAAAAACCTACCAGTAGGCAGAATGGAAACTCACTTTTGTCCCAGATCTCTTCTGCCCGCCTGGAGCCACGTACTCGTCCTTTCTTTCCGTCTCTAAAGGGAAGCTGTCGGGTGACTAGAACATTCTGGTCTGGATGCCTTCCATGTGGGGGGCTGAGCTCAGGGGCTCCGTCTAGAGAGGACACACGAGCTGAGACCTCACCAGCAAGGAGGAGCCCGTGTGGGGAGCGTTTGAGGGAGGGTGCTCCAGACGAGTGAGGTCTCGAGGTGAGAAGGAAGAGCTGATGTGTTTGCGGACCAGGCAGGAGTCCCATGTGGCCGGAGGGTGAAGTGGGAGGAAGCACATGGTATGAGGCAGTCAAGGGCCGGGTCATCAGGTCCTGGTTGGTCAGCCAGGAAAGCGGGCATCTCTCTGACTGTGGGTGTGCAGCCAGTTAAAGATGGCTGCACGTGCCTGGGCACTCCTACCCCCAGACCTGGCATCTTCATCCCCTTCCTGCGAGTCCAGGAGGCACCCTCCCTCCTTTGGGCAAGGCAGTATGGTGGAGGTGATGCTATGCCAGTTTCTACTCCCTGGCCTCAGGGAGGGGCACTTTCTACTTCTTGTTTTAGGACTCTTTTGGAGTCCTAGGGCTTCCATGGTGGCTCAGATGGTAAAGAATCCACCTGCAATGCAGGAGACCTGGGTTCAATGTCTGGGTCAGGAAGATCTCCTGGAGAAGAGAATGACAACCCACTCTAGTATTCTTGCCAGGAGAATCCCATGGACTCCAAGGAGCCTGGCAGACTATAGTCCATGGGGTCACAAAAAGTTGGACAACCCAGATGACCCTAAGACTTGGTGCGTAGGGTGATGACCGAGGGACACTCCAGTCAACAGCCCCATCTGAACCCCTCTAGCCACCCCCACCAAAGCACCGAAACACGTGAGTGACGTCCTTCTGAAAGTCCGAACCAGGCCATCCACCAGCTGCATACCCCCAGTGACCTGACTCAACACAGTGTAAAGCCGAAAACCCATCCAGCCAAGCCCTGTCTGGCATTGAGCGCTACCATAAAATTACGGTTGTTTTCAACCACTGCATTTGGAGGTAGCTGGTGATACAGTGGGTACCCAGAACAGATGAGGAGTCATCGAAGGGGTGTCAGGGAGCCGTGATTTAGTGACTACACCGTGAAAAGATAACTGTGGCCACTGCGTAGAGACTGGATCATGGGAAAGAGTGAGGGCAGGCGTGGAGTTGGCAAGATGGATTCTGGAGTTGATTTCCGTTGTCCAGGTGAGACAGTGAGGAGTAGCAATAGGAAAGTAGTTTGAATCTGATATATCCTTTGGAAAAACCAAAACCAGAAAACGGAACACACTGCTGGATGAACGTGAGATTGACAAAGTGACCCCCTTCCTGGTACCCTAGGATCCTGGAGAGGGGGCCCTGCCTTTCCGTGTCACAGGTAAGACGGGCCCTGCTTGCACCTTGCTCTGTAAAGAGGCCCCTGTCTCTAGCGAGGCCAGCTGTGAACCCTGGCAAGGGGAGCAAGGACAGTTTGGCTGCCGCTGAGCGAGCTTCACTGGGGGCAGGACGAGATCCAAGTGGGACCTCTGGGTTTCCAGAAGTGTCATTTCCAGAGGGCCACCCTACCTCCTGAATGCCCCAGAATTGGGGTGTTGGAAGGGTGCTGGTCTCAGCTCACTATCCATCCCCCCTTTCCCACCGTGACGATTAGCGGATTACCTCCACTCTCAATCCAAAGAGGCAGGACCCCTAACCAACCAGCTTCCAACATCACTTTCTTCACCTGCTCCCAGCCCTGAGCATCAGTCTCAGAACCACTCCTCTTGCCGTGTAGAAACCTGCTGAGTACGCTTTTGCTGGGCAATCCCCCCAGGGGAGGAAACTGGGAGGAGAGAGACTTCCCAGTCTCCTCGGGTTGAGCCAGCAACTAGTTGTGCGGGTGAGTCAAGCTCGGTTAGCAGCATTTTATTTCGACTCCTCAGCTGAGTCACCCCCGTGCTCTTTTCAAGGAGTTCCAATGAGAGAACGGCTTTGAGAGGTCGGGAGAGCTTGCCAGTGGAGGAGACCATCTCTGAGGATCCAGAGGCCCGGCATTTGCTGAATTTCACTTCCCTTTCAAGTTATTGCTTCACTCCAGCTGGGGCGCAGGTCACAGCAACCCGCTGGCATCCAGCACTCTCACGATTCGAGATTAGCTGGGTGCCCCTGCGCGCCCAGCCTCAAATCCATCCTGGAGGACGGGTGCGTCTGTAGCAGCTAAGGTCTGTCAGCTTGCCCCCTGGCCTTAGGTTTGAGGCTGCATTCAGAATGACTGCTTTTCCAAATGTCAGTGAGAGGCTGGGCAACAGTGTCTCCAAAGTCACCTCCATCTACACAGACTCTCAAAGTTTCGGGTGTCTGCCGCCCTGAGGCCACAGCAGGGAAAAGAAGGAAAATGCTCTCAGACACACCAATGAGCTAAACATCCTGGAAGTGGGCCTCCTCCCTTTTTTCAGCTTTGGTGCTTTCAGAGCATCCCCCCATCTTCAGGAAGATTCAGAACTAGTCCTCCAGGACGTGACCAGACTGGCCTTGAGGATGAGGCAGCCTTGAACTTGACTCCTGGGCATCACTGGCATCACTAGAACCTTAGTTTCACGCAGACGGGGAGCTCACGAGTCTTGCTCATTCCTGTAGCATAGCACAGCAGCCAATACTGAGCCGGCGCTCCAGAATTACCTGTCGGAGGACGTCATTCATGAAGCCCTCCTCTTTCTTAGCTTTGAAGCTTTAATCCGTCACCTGCTCGCAGCTCGAGTGGCCTCATTTGCAAAGCTGTGAGGAATTGATAATGAGGCTTCAGTACGAGAGAATTTGTGAATTTCACAAGCATATCTTGAGCTCCTACTGTGTGCCCGGCCTTCTTGTGGGTGCTGAGGACAAACCAGAGAACAAGGTAAACGCCAGTCTTTGTCAATGCAGTTTTCTGGCAAAGAGACAGTAAATAAGCCCCCCACAAAAAGCTATGGTGCATTAAAAAGTGAGACGTCCAGTGCAGAAATGTGAGCAGGGTATGGGGTAGGAAGAGAGAGGTGAGGGGTTCCTGTTTTAAACTGAGAGAGAAGGTCAAAGGAGGCTTGTTCTTTGGGACCTGGAAAGCTGATGTGAAAGCAGAAACTAAAGACGTAAGGCGTCAAACAAGTGGACGTGAGAGACAAGAGTGTGTGCAAAGGCCCTGAGGTAGCAGCCTGAACAGCACGTGTCAGAAGTGTAAGCTAGCCCTCGTGGCCAGAGTGAGCAAAGAGAAGAGAGGAGCTGAAGCAGAGGGCAGCAGGGACTGTACTGGGGGGTGCCTCAAGGCCATTTCGAAAAGGCCTTTCGTACCTACTCTGAGAAGCAGCGTCATGTCTCCAGTAAGCATACCTCTGTGTCTCCCTTGGGATAATGCACGAAGGCAGCTTTCTTCATAGCCATGTGCTAAAAACCACTGCTTTCAGATGGATCACTCTGTAAAATGCACTGTCCTAGACATGTGAGCTCTTAAAAAACTGCACAAGCTCTGGGAAAGGCCTGGAGACCTTGTCTCGGTTGTTCAAAATTAGATACCATCACGGTCTCTACTTCTAACGCATGCTATTCTCTTCTCTTATGGATGCTTTTAAGCAGACAAAACCTGGAGCCTCGAGAGCTGGGTTTGTTCAGGAACTGCTGTAAAATGAGCTTCGGTAAAATGATCAAGTCAGCTCTCAGACAAGATAGAAACTGGCCCAGCCCTCCAAATGGTTCCCAGCCCAAACAATTCCCATGCTCCATCGTGGAGCCAAAGCTCCCCTCCCTCCGTGGCCCTAGAGCAGGGAGCAGTCTGCAGCCTGGGAAGCCCCCAGCCTCAGATCAGGCCTGCATGTAGCCAGGATCTTTCTGCACTTGCCGGTCATCAGACAGATGGAGGGTGTGATCACTCACAGCGTCACAGTTTGGCCTGGGCTAGTGTCTGGTCAGATTTCATCCTTTTCCGAAGCCCTGTGCTCCCAGCAGGGCCCATGAGAGCTGAAGAACCCTAGGCTGAATCTGCTTGCCGACGCGCTGTGCAGGAAGGCCAGGGCACTGCGTTCTCGAAGGCCCGCGATCTACTCGGCGTTTGTGTTCACTAGGTCTGTGCTGTCTCAGATGGCCACCATCAGGCCCAGGTGGCTGTTTCCACGTGAATTTAAATTCACCAGAATTAAATGAGGCCAAAGTCCAGTTCCTGGGTCGCCCCAGCCCCTCTTCAAGGGTGCAGAAGCCACGTGCAGCCACCTTCGTGGACAGCACAGTTGCACAGAGTTTCCATCACCCTGGGAATTCCATCGGACAGCGCTGCTGTCTCTGCCTGAGTCCCCTCAGCCTCCCTGGAGGCCGGGCTCAGCACTGCTTGGCTGATCAGAAAGATGACCTCTGGATTCACAGTGCCAGGGCCTTCGAAGAGGGGGCATCGCTGGGGTCCTTACCTCCCGGCAAGCTCCTGCCTCTGGACGGTGGGACAGCCCTTGAGTCCTCAAGGTGTCTCAGAGCCGGTGGCAACTCTGGTTGTGACGGGGTGGTGGTGGCAGCAGCGTTTCTGAGGATACACGCTCCCACAAAGCTGCCTGTTCCATTTTAAACACTGTCGTTCTACCTTCTCCCTCCCTCCCTCCTTCCTTCCTTCCTCTGCCTCTCCCTCCCGCCCTTCTTTCCTTTAAAATTTTTAGCATGATTTTTAAGTTTACATCATGCAATCCCATTTTAAAGTGCAAACGTAAAAGTGTTTCACCCCTGTGAAATTGCCGGAATTATACCATCTGTATCTCAGAGCTCACCCAGGCCTGTAGACTTCTTCTAGGCTTATAGTTCATCTGGGCTTCTATCAGAGTAAGTCCTGTAGTTGCACCTAACTTTAGGGCACAGGAAGGGACAATCTCACCGCATGTCTGAAAGTTCAGGAAAACTCTAAATGTGTTCATTGCACATTAATATTATTATTATTATCTATCCACTTTCACTGCTAAAGGAACTAGGACTTAAAAGTTTCTGAGACTTACCCAAGGTCACAAAAGCCAAGTAGAAGCTCAACTTGAGATCTGAACATATGCAATCTGGCCTTACCCTGCCTATGCTCTCAACTCCTAATTTCCACCTAAGTTTCTGAAAGACATTTGGTGCCATGCAGTTATTTTTTAAAGGCTGACTCTTTTCCACCTGAATTAAGTCCACCTTCCTGGTGGTTACTAATGTCCTGACACTGTTCCCAGGCTCTGGAAAAACTTGCCACCAGGAGAGTGACAGCTGGTAAACCAGGGGTGTTCTCGGCAACAGTAAACAAATGTTTATTTTCACTAAAGGAAAACATAATAGCACTTTCAATCGATTTGTAGAGAAACCAGGGTGAAGGAGAGCTCAAAACTAATCATTTGTTGGTGGAAGTATGTACATCATAAATAAAAAAAAATTGACTTGGCTAGAACAGGTCAAATTGCAGTTATCGAAAGAGTCATTTGTTCCCAGCAGGTCAAGTCTGCACAGACCAACCAGTCCTTAACCTAGTCCATGCGTTGTCCCGAAACACATGGGTTTAGAAACAATCTTGCTTGGAAACAGCAGCCGCTGAGTAACTTTAAAGGAACATGCTGCTGCTGCTGCTGCTGCTGCTAAGCCGCTTCAGTCGTGTCCGACTCTGTGTGACCCCATAGATGGCAGCCCACCAGGCTCCCCCATCCCTGGGATTCTTCAGGCAAGAACACTGGAGTGGGTTGCCATTTCCTTCTCCAATGCATGAAAGTGAAAAGTGAAAGTGAAGACGCTCAGTCCTATCCGACTCTTAGCGGCCCCATGGACTGGAGCCTACCAGGCTCCTCCGTCCATGGGATTTTCCAGGCAAGAGTACTGGAATGGGGTGCCATCGCCTTCTCCAAAGGAACATGAACTTCATCCAAAGTTGTATGGTTGTAAGAAATCTCTCCCCTGTAAGATAACTGGTCCCTGGGTTAGGATGATGCCTTTGTGAAGATGGGGAAATAGAGACACTTGGCACCTCCATCAGCCAACTCCAAACAACCCACAGATAAACGAGTGAGCTCAGCTGTGATTGTCACCCTCCTCCCACCAATTAAAAAAAAAAAAAGAAAAGAAAATTGCAGTAGACTCAAAGCCTGAAGCATTTCTAAAAGGAGAGCCAGGACTCCTGACCTCAAAGTGTCAGGAAGAGCCCACTCAAGTAGGTTTTCCCTTTAGTAGGTCTTTGCTGAGTCACTCTGCATCCTGGATCCCATGACAGGCCCTGGAAGTCCAGCTGTCAGCAGGAGAGGTGGTCCAGGGAACCAGACTGGACAGCCCCCCCCAGTACCTTACACTCGGCTTCCAGCCTTTCTGTTCCCCAGTTCAGATGCCTTTCCATCTAGTGAGCTCCTCATCACCCTGGACAGCCCGTCTCAAACCTCCCCTCAGTTTTGAAGTCTCGCCCCCACCTCTCCAGGCAGAGCTAGCCCTTCCTCCGTGCTCCCACAGACGTCACCAGGCCTCCATTCCATACCAGTCTCACTGTATTATAATTGTTGCCATGCGTAGAAAAGTGAAAGTGAAGACGCTCAGTCCTATCCGACTCTTAGCGGCCCCATGGACTGGAGCCTACCAGGCTCCTCCGTCCATGGGATTTTCCAGGCAAGAGTACTGGAGTGGGGTGCCATTGCCTTCTCCAAAGGAACATGAACTTCATCCAAAGTTGTATGGTTGTAAGAAATCTCTCCCCTGTAAGATAACTGGTCCCTGGGTTAGGATGATGCCTTTGTGAAGATGGGGAAATAGAGACACTTGGCACCTCCATCAGCCAACTCCCAAACAACCCACAGATAAACGAGTGAGCTCAGCTGTGATTGTCACCCTCCTCCCACCAATTAAAAAAAAAAAAAGAAAAGAAAATTGCAGTAGACTCAAAGCCTGAAGCATTTCTAAAAGGAGAGCCAGGACTCCTGACCTCAAAGTGTCAGGAAGAGCCCACTCAAGTAGGTTTTCCCTTTAGTAGGTCTTTGCTGAGTCACTCTGCATCCTGGATCCCATGACAGGCCCTGGAAGTCCAGCTGTCAGCAGGAGAGGTGGTCCAGGGAACCAGACTGGACAGCCCCCCCCAGTACCTTACACTCGGCTTCCAGCCTTTCTGTTCCCCAGTTCAGATGCCTTTCCATCTAGTGAGCTCCTCATCACCCTGGACAGCCCGTCTCAAACCTCCCCTCAGTTTTGAAGTCTCGCCCCCACCTCTCCAGGCAGAGCTAGCCCTTCCTCCGTGCTCCCACAGACGTCACCAGGCCTCCATTCCATACCAGTCTCACTGTATTATAATTGTTGCCATGCGTCTCCCTGTTGAGCTGAGGCATCCTGGAGAGCAGGCCCCCCCTTTCATGTCCTCTTGTTGATCTTAGCTTCCCTAATGTCCTCTCTGGAGTCAGGAACTTCCTAAGTGACTTTTAAGTTAATAGGGACGCAGATAAGCTCAACTTGGCTCCTCTTCTGCCCTGCATGTTCCCCTCCCTTTGGGGGACCCAAACCGGGGAGTAATGGAAAATATAGGGGCAGTTCTTGAAGATGGAATGGGTTGCAAGAAAGCAAGGTCCCCTGCACGGCTTAACAGGACTCGTTGTTGGATGATTCTCGCACACAGTGGTTAAAGCTGGCAGTCATAAAAGCTGATACATGAGTATATAAGAAATCCTGTGCTTTCACATGAAGCATTCACAGGCAAAACGCCCTTTCACTGACCTCGTTTGTAAGAGCAAGGCTGTGATGGAGACCTGCGTGGTCCCTGGTGGAAACCACGCCCCATACTGTATCACCTGGAACTCGCAGTTTCGCTGGCTCTTTCTCTGAGCTATTTTTTTTTCTTTACTGAACTATAGTTGATTTATAGTGTTGTATTAGTTACTGCGATGCTGCAAAGTGAATCAGTTATACATAAATGCACGTTTCTCTTTTTTTAGTATTCTTGAAACCCAATAAAGGTTTAAACCCTTATGGAAACGAAGGGTTAAACATAGCTCCCTGTGCAATAGAGGAGGACCTTGTTGTTTGTCTATTCTCTATATAAAAGCTTACCTCTGCTAACCCCAACCTGTCACTCCATCTCTCCCCCAGACCTGTCTCCCATGGCAGCCTCAAGCCTGCACTCCACGTACGCGAGTCTGTCTCTGTTTCATAGGTCGGCTCATGTGTATCGTAATTTAGACTCCAAGCATAAGTGATACCGCACAGTATTTGCCTTCCTCTTTCTGACTTACTTCACTTGCTGTGATAATCCCTGGGTCCGTGCATGCTCTGCAAATAACATTAGTTTGCTCTTTTTTATGGCTGAGTGGTATTCTTTGTTTACACACACCACATCTTCTGTATCCACTCACCTGCTGATGGGCATTTAGGCTGTCGTGAACAGAGCTGCTATAAACAGGGGTGCATGGGTCTTTTTGAATGGTGGTTTCACTTTTCCTTGAAGGAGGAGAACTTAAGGACACACAGTCCAGAACCTTATCAGTGGTGTTTCTAGTCTTACTCACTGCATCTAACTTGACCATCTCATCTGCCTTTGACCAGTCTTCCGGGAACATTGTGTTTCCACCCAGCCAACTGTCTTATATGTACAGAGTTCACCCAAAATTTTTCTAAATCCCGACTTCTTCATGATAAGACTATCTCTTACGGATGACTCATAGATAGCTATCGTGTGCTGAGGACTTCCCACGTGCTGGGTGCCAAGCCAGACACTTGGAGGATCTTAATTTAACCCTCCTAACAAAAACATAAAAAATACATTGAGTCCAGCACAGTCATCTTCCTCTGGAAAGTGAAAACCCTCACGTGGCAAGGTTTCTGTGAGAATTCATAGGAGCAAGAGTTTTAGTAAAAAAAAAAAAAAAAAAAGCCTAAGAAGTAGTCAGTAGACCCTACCCTCCGAAACAAGTCCAAAACATATGGGCCGCTCACTGTGATCAAGGCACTCAGCTAATGCTCAGCATGGATTAACTCACTGAATATAGTCACTTGACAACCTTAAGCACTGTTCACATCACCATTTCGAAGATGAGAAAACTGAAGCATAGGGTTACAGCTAGAAAGTCATCTCCAAGTCCAGCCAGGATTATAAACCCAGGGGATGTTACTCCAGGGTCCGCCATCTTCATTGGACTGGTCTGCCTTATCTTGCAGAATTTTGGACAGGACGAAACAAAACAGTGATTATTTGGTTTAATCCTACCAAACGCTCGCCACCCCATAGTTCAAGGACAAATGTCCCTTCCATATCATTCCTTCCCTGTCCACAGACAACACAGACATTTGGCGATGATTTTCTTTTGCTCGCTTCTTCCATAGTCTCCCTGAAATTAAAAATCTAAATAATGTCTACTCATGAGGGATTAAAAAAAAAAATTCATTAAATAAAAAATCAATCTTCCGAGCTGACACAATTTCTCTTGAAAGGTGACACAGTCCTTTAAAAATAGCTGTGGGCTCCATTGTGCAAAGGTGGCGACAGAGACAGACGGCTTTTAGAGAGGTGTAATGTTCCCAGGCAGCCACTAGCGAGGCTCGCCCAGATAGAGATCAGTAATTCGATCAGGGGAGAGTGCTAAATGTTAGAGGTTAAGCTGTATGTTCTTATTACTAATCAAACTTCAACACCATGCCCGGACGCCTCCAGTCCCTACAAGGAAATGGTAAATTATGGAGGCACTCCAGCCCGGGATCCTGGCTTCAGAGATGCTCCCTGTTCCTGGTCACGGGCACGTCCCGCCTCCATCCTGGGTACACCCTGAGGAGGGGTCGGTTCCAAGTACACTCCCAGGATGCTGGCGATTTAAGGTTAAGTGACTCCCAGGGAAGGCATCGTGTGCTTCTCAAACAAACAGACAACAGAGACGCAGGTCCTTGGTGCAAATTTGGCCAGAAAGCTCTTTCTTTGTACCCACAGGAAACAAAAGCTGCTCTAGAGTCTGACTGATCATGAGCACCACTGATTTCTTTCTCCTTAAGAACACAAAAGGTTTTGAAGGTGGAGCGTGCGATCTGGGCCTTTGTTTTCCGACTTGTTGGCAGGGCTGGGCTGGACGGTGTTTCCTCACAAGGTCTCGGTGGGTGCAGGGGCCCTCGTGGGGAGCTTTGGCCAGTTTCTGTGGTGTAAATGCTCCCAGCCTGGCTAATTTCAAGCTCACCCTGTGAAGTCACTGAACGTGGACAAGGAAAGAGATTTGCACAGTCAGTTCTCAGCCTGAGCCCTCTGGTTAGAGGGCAGGTGGGCGATCCAGACCCCGCCATGCTGGGTTGGCTACGATCCCCTCTCTGGGGTAGTCCAAACCCTCCTCCATCCATGCTTCCTTAAAGCCGGCTTTGCCCCTTTTCTGTGATTTGATAGAAATGCCCACAGCACCCACAGAACAAGCAGAAAAGGCAAAACGTGCCCTGCTTTGATCATGGTGGTGGGTCGGCTCGGCCCCCAAGCTCCTGGCTGCAAAAGACAAAGAATCTGGTCAAATCAGTTCATTGCTCTTTCAGGGGAAAAAAAAAAAAAAGTAGATCATTTCCCCAGAGCCTGTGGGTGTCTACCGTGATCTCATCTCCTGCCTCGCGAAGTCCCAGCAGAGGGTGTCAGCCGCTCCCCGCCCCCTTTTTGCGGGGAAAAAACAGACTCAGGGAAGTCATTTGTACGAGGCCCCAGGCCTCACCAGTGCTGAGGTCAAGGTTTGATCTCGTAATCGTCTTCCTCCGGAGCCCATGCTTTTCACCACTTCCATGTCCCATCTGATCCCGGAAGGGCACCATCCGGGGACATTTGGGAGTCACGGTTAGGTGGGATTCCCAAGAAAGTTGATGGAGGGACGTTGACACGTGAAAGATGCAAAGATGTTCCAAAGGATGGGATGAGCAGTCTAAATATGTGGACCGCCCTTCTCATTAGAGCTTATTGCAAGCATGGGGCCAGGGTGCCGACAGAGGCAGAAGAGACACCAGACCGGTCTTCAGGTGTGGCTCTCCCCATCCCAGGCAGCCGTGTGGGGAGTCAGGAGTCAGAAGATCCTCATGCGAACTCAGAGGCCCCCCGCCCCCTTCCACATGCCGCCCCGTCTTCTCCCTTCCGCTCCCACTTGGAGCAACACTCCAGCTCCTGCCCCCGTCAGTGGCAGCCCAGCATCCGGGCTTCCCCAGGCCACGGTCCTTCTACCCTCAGCTGTCCCCGGGGTGGACCACTGTTAGGCCTGCCAGCATCCAGTACCTGTTTGTGGAGCCATTCCTGGGGGTCTCACTGGACACCAGGGGTGCTGGTGTGGCCTGGCTCTGGAGCTCTCGTCCCGGGACCGCTCAGGGTTGGTCCGGGTGGTGTTCTCAGTTGCTGTCTGAATCCCACCTCCCCCTGGGCTGGATGCATCCCAAGGCCAAGGACTGGGGCTGCTTTTGTCTCCCCGATCTCCCCTCCTGTGAGCTCAGGAGGCTTGAGCCCCTGGTAGTCGAGTGGAGGGTCTGATGAAGTTAGAGGGTGGTGAACCAGACTGTCCTCTCTTCTGTAAGATTCCTCAGCCAAGGATGACCTCAAAGCACTGGCGTCGTATCGAGGACACTTCTTGGTGGGCCTCAGAACTTCCTGTTAAGTCACTAGTAGCAAACCCCTCTGTCTGCCAGCTACTCGGGCTGATGCCACCACACTTCCTGCGCTCTCACGCAGAGATTCATCAGTGCTCCCTTTGGGCTGTAGGGCAGCAAGATGACCTGGTTTAGGAAAGACAGTGCACACGGTCTCCTGACTGTTTCTAGGGCAGTGGGGGCAGCGTGTGGGCAGAATGATGTGTGTGCAGGACGAAGTATGGCGGGAGAAGGATCGGGGAACCGGGGGCTTGTTCCTAGTTCCAGACTCTGAACGTGCCTGGCTCCCTCTCCCTGCCGGCTTTTGGGGCCCCGTGTGGGCCCAGAGCCCTGCCCCCATCCTGCCTCACTTCTGCTTTATTCAGGCTTCCCTCGCCAAGGGCGTGTAATCAAAGCCTTCAGCAGCTGGAGGTGGGCTGTCCTGGTGCTCACCGGCAGTAACCAGTCCTGCTGAGAAAATCCACCCCGCCTTGCTGCAGAGCAGCTTCTGAGTGGTCCTGGCAACAGCCAGGCCCGTGACTGCTTCCTGGGCCTCCTAGATCTCAGGACCCCCCAGAATTGGGTTCCAGAGCAAAACTCTGAGACTCGAGGAGCTGACCTGGGCTTTGTCACTGGAGAGGCACTCTTGTTTCACGGCAGAGCCAACCCCCTGAAAGCTGAGTAGCATTTACTGCTGCTGTGTGCCAGGCTTGCACACACCCTCCATCCACATTGTCTCCTTCCATTTTTGCCAAAAGGTTAAGTGAGCCATCCAGGTTTTACACGCGCTGGTCGAGATGGGGTTCGTGTGACTCCAACACCCCTCTCTGTGGGCTGCCTCCTGAGATACCCAGGCCCCAGCCAGGAGCCTCGGCGTGGCATGGGATCAGGTGGCTCTGTTGGGCCGCCTTCACCCCAATGAACGTCATCAAAATTAAAAATAATCCCAGCTTGGAAGCAGTGAGCAGGAGGGGTCGAGGGTCAAGCTCCTCTCATGTTCTTGAAGCTTGACCTTGAAGACACTTGAAGCTCCAACCGATGAGCCTGGCACCCCAGCCTGTGGGAACAGGGGCCGATCCTGACGAATGTCTCCCTGCAGCCTGCAGGAGGGGGGCCACCCCGAAAGCACCCCCACCCCATCCTGAGCACCTAGGGTTCAAGCAGGTGGGCAGGCTCCTTCTCCTCCAGAATGCCGGCTGTCGTCGCATGGCAGGTAGAAAGGCAGGAAGTTAAGCTGCAGGTGGACAGAGCTCCTTGGCCTGGGTCCTGCGGCCCTTTCCCCGTGGGCAGGGGCCATGCCCTGGAATTCCTATGCCTGGGGGTTCCTGCCACATGCCCGAGAGGTGTCGTTGGTGCAGAGGTGACACTGCCTGCAAATTGGCCATTTGAATCCCTGTGTGCGGCGTCCGGGAGCAGGGCCGGTTTTTCTGTCCTCAGACCACATGTCCTGCTCAGAAGCCCTAGCCCAGAGTGCGCTGGCCGTGGAGCAGCTGGGGTGCTGACCCTGCCGCGGCCAGCAGAGCTCCTCGGGGAGGGGACAGGCCTCCATCCCCCTGCAGGGGGCACTTGTCAGACCCAAGAAGAGAGACCGTTTGCCTGCCTGCTCGCGGCTCAGCATCTGGGAGAGGGGACCAGCCCATCCTTCACCCATTTAGCAGGTATTTCCTGAGCCACACCTGTGGACCCCTCGCTGCCGGGGAGCCAGTGCAGATGACAGATGTGGCCCCGTCCTCCTGGAGCTCAGAGACAGAGATTGGAAGAGATTAGGAAGACTATGCCCCTTACCGTAAATATCCACCTATGCTGAGCGCCATGCAGGGTGGCCGGCAGGGCTGACGTGTCCATCAGAGACCGGAGGGGCCCATGCCCATGAGACTTGCAGAGGCCCATGGAAGTGTTTTTGGTGTTGTTTTTGTTTCTGTTTTAACTATTTAAAAAAAAATTTTTTTTTTTTTAATTTTTTGGCTGGGCTGAGTCTTGGTTGCTGTGTGCAGGGGTTGTGTTGAGTCGGGGTTCAACCTATGACCCACACAAAGGCAGGCAGACTCCTAACCACTGGACCATCAGGGAAGTCCCCATGAAAATGTTTTGACTTTAGTTTCTTTTAAAAGCAAGAAGAAATATGGTCTGATGAGTATGTAATCATGAACCCAGTCTGGATGACATTTACCTGGACACCAACTTTAAATCTATTTTTTAAGTATTTGTCAGTGGAGAAAGGGACCCAGAGATGCTGGGGTGCCCAGAGCCCAGGAACATTGGGATGTGACCTTGGGGAGAAGTCCTGCAGTCGGGACTTTTATGAGGGCGGGATGATGAAGTCCCAAGGTTCAGGAAGGCTTCCCTGCAAGGTAATCATTGAACTGAGAAGGGTTAGAAAGCAGGGGTCCTCCACAGGGGAAAGGGTGTGTTCCAAGCAGAGGGAACAGCATGCGCAAAGACTCTGCAAGGAGAGAGAGGGCATGCAGGGTGGTCAAGGCCGAGGCAGAAAGCGGTCTTGGCATTTAACATCGGAGCCATGGGAAGCCAGGGGTGTGGATGGCAGAAGTGGGGGCAGGAGAAGTAATTAAAGGCAGGTAGACCAATCTATCACATTCATAGTTTTATTTATTTTAAATATCACATTAAAAATTCAAAAAAATTGTCCTGGCTGCTCTGAGAAGCTTGGACCACAGAAGACCAGGGTGAATGATGAAGAGCCTACCGCAACTGTCCAGGCAGGAGATGATGGCGGCTCTGACTAGGATGACAGTGATGGAGGTGGAGAGAAGGGTATGATAGAAACTTAGGAGGTGACAAGCTTAGGGCTGGTGGCGATTGGAGGTGATAAAGGAGGGGGAGGGAGGGATCAAGAGTGTCCCCCAGGGATCGCCTTGTGCCCTTGGCTGGTAGAGCTGCCATTGACATGCAGGGAACACTGGAGAAGCACCGGGATCAGGGGTGAAAAGCACAAGCTGGTTTGCAGCCGTGGAGATAACAAGAATCCTTAAGAAGATGTGACCACCTTTACTTGGGCAGGGAGAGGAGCCATCGTCAGGGGCTTCAGAGAAGAAGCGATGTTTGACGCTAAGCCACAAAGAGATGTGAGTCTCAGGACAGGGGTGGTTGTGCGTCAGCTCTCCCCGCGTCCCCCGCCGCACACCTACACCAGCTCAGCATCTGGCACGTGGGAGGCACTCAGGGAACGATTGTCCAGCCTTGCCAGGTGGACAAGGAAGAGGCACAAACCCAGAGACGTGGAGGAGTGAGGCCGTGGGGGTGTGGCCCCCGGCTGCGGAAATGTGAGGCCGAGGCTGAGGGTTGGGGGCAGGGGACAAGCCTCGAGTGCCCTTAATACGAAGTTACGAAGATTCCACGGCTGAAGAGAGAGTGAAAGATGTACTCCCAGAAAGGCCAGTGGCATCAGCTTCAACGAAACCAGGCGAGCGGCCGGGCTGGGTCAGGCATCTGGATAGATGAGGGTGTGGTCTGAGGATTTCCTCTTGTTCAGGTGAAATGGAGAGCCTGCACGGAGAATGGGGTTCTGGAGAGGCGCCGTGAGTGTGGCATTGGCTGTGTGTGCATGTGTGTGTGAAGGTGTGTGAGCTATTGTGCATGTGGTGTGTAACTGTGGATTCCAGCGTTGGTGAGTACAGTGGCTGGCCATGTGTGTTTGCGTGTGTGTGTCTGTGTACATATGTGTGAGTGGTGAGCGCATATGTTGAAGTTGAAAAATCGCTCAGTCGTGTCCGACTCTTTGCGACCCCATGGGCTGTAGCCTGCCAGGCTCCTCTGCCCATGGGGATTCTCCAGGCAAGAATACTGGAGTGGGTTGCCATGCCCTCCTCCAGGGGATCTTCCCCACCCAGGTCTCCTGCAGTGCAGGCAGATTCTTTACCATCTGAGCGGCCAGGGAGGCCCACATGCAGGAGCGTGCAATGGTATGTGTGTGCCCGCCTGCCTGTGTGTGTCTGTTCGTGTTCTATATGTGTGTGCTTGTGTATAAATATGTATCGGAGAAGGCAATGGCACCCCACTCCAGTACTCTTGCCTGGAGAATCCCATGGGTGGAGGAGCCTGGTGGGCTGCAGTTCATGGGGTCGCTAAGAGTCGGACACGACTGAGCAACTCCACTTCCACTTTTCACTTTCATGCATTGGAGAAGGCAATGGCAACCCACTCCAGTGTTTTGCCGGGAGAATCCCAGGGACGGGGGAGCCTGGTAGGCTGCCGTCTACGGGGTCGCACAGAGTTGGACACGACTGAAGCAACTTAGCAGCAGCAGCAGCATAACTGTGTATGTGCTGGGAGATGTGGCTTCAAGGAGAAGGAAGCAGGGTGTGGAGAATTCCCTTGAAACAGGAGCTGTGGTAAAGAACAGTAAGAAGCTAGTTTCTTGGGGTCCTTCTTTGAAACCCCTGCCATTTCAATTCAGAAACTCTCTCTCTTTGGGAATATGAACAGAGGTCCGGCTGCTCAGGGCTGAGGGCCCACTCCCATTCCTGTCTCCCCACACCACTGTCCCCAGCTCCCCATCACCACCTTGACGGAGGCAGGGTGCTTGAATCCACTGAACCGTGACTCTCCCCACCACATTCCAGAGTTCAGCGTGGACAACCACACGGGTGATAATGAAATCTTGGGCATGATTTTTCCAACTGCTTCCTCTTGGAAACTAGAAACAACTTCAGTTTGGATTAAGACAAATCATATTTGCATCCCCTACTGGGTGTCTTTCTCCTTTAACCATCAAAATAACAAGGAGATAGGACTTAGTTCATGGAGGAGGCAGCAGACGGGATGGTGGAGCTGTGGTTCCAACTCAGGTCCTCCAGCACCGAGCGTCAGGCACTCCTCTCTCTACACTGTGGTGTCAGAGTCCCCCAGCCCTGGAAGAATCCAGAACTACCCTTCTCTGTCCCCTGGGGTTCTGCTTGTCCCACTGGGACAAGACTCCCTTAGATGTGGAGGCTTCTGAGCATTTGAAAGAACGGAGAGGCCAGAAGGAAAGTGATGGCTGGGCTTGTCCCCTCCTGTCACCCCTTTGCTTCATCTCCGGAGACACCCGATCCCAGCCCTAGCGGGGCCTCGGCTAGGTCTCCCCCACCTCCTTCGTGCCCGCAATTCAGCGCCCTGCCCATCAGCTACTCCAGGCAGAGATCAGATTCTATTTTCAGAACGTGGGATGTGTGTTCCAGGAGGAAAGCTTGTGAATATTGGGGAGACATCTCCAAGCAGCGCCGGTGCCTGCAGGAGTTTTAATAAGGATCCTTCAAGAAGACAGACTTTGGATTAACTGTCCTAAAGTCAAGATTATTTTAGCGCTGTCGAAATGGTTGAGGAGGGAAAGGTAATCTTATCAAGAGAGGAGAAATCTTTTATATTTGAGCCAATTTTGGTTTTAAAATGTTTTGAAACAATTTCTGATGGTATCCCAAACAGGATATTTCCCCCCTCTTTCCCCAGACCTCTGTCAGTGCCTGGGTTCTCTCTCCTACTGTTTGTTCAGTCTTTTTTTTGTCTTCATTTTTTTCTTTTCTCTGATCTGACACGTCCTGAATTTCTTATACACACAGCTTATTTTGTAGGGTTCCCCCCCCCTTTCTTATCTCTTGCCCCTTTGAAGAAATTTAACTCCTCTTACTTTTGAGACAGCTTTGTCTTTCCTATGGGCCTAGGCACTGGAATGGCATAGAAATCGCACTCGAAAGTGGAAAAGGCCTGATGAAAACACACTGGCCATTTCCAAGGACCGTCTTTGCTTGGACAGATGGGCACAGACTGGGGTGATGCTTCCTTCCCACCCTGCTTCCCAGCCCCTGTCACTCCTGCGAGGAGAAGTCAGCGGTCAGGGTGCTCATCAGTCCCGCCTCTCTTCCCAAACCTGCCCTTTGCTCCCACTGGTCGGTGTGCTGGCTACACCTTCTCTGCTCCTCTCTTTGGAACCTCAGGGATTTTTCTCCTTCAAAACTCAGTTGGCAATTCCCTCTCCTGGGAAATATCCCCGACCGGCTCCCACCCCCGCCCCCCCCACTTTGGCCAAAAAGATGCCATTTTGCACCTGTGAGCATCACTCTGCACACATTGCCAACACACACACGCATCCCGGGACCCAGGCCCATCTCTCTTGCCCCCGTGCTCCCCTTGCACGCCTGCCCTGCACCCTCTACCTTGCCCTTAGATGGTCTGTGCGCATCTCCACGCCCGCATGCCTCTCTGGGCTTCTTGAAGGCCCGGCACCCTACGAGGTGTACAAGGATCCTCCAGCTTTCCCGGACCTCATGGGTCTAGAAAACTGAAGGGTGGCTGAGAATGCGGATAAATGGTCACTCCCAGCCACGAGATGCGAGAAATAGAGTTGGGAGCCAACTTCTCTTTCCCTTTGGGGGCCCAGGGCGCTAGAACCTTCCTCTGAAAGATTTTCATTTCCATCCTGGCTCCACCACAGACTGGATGATCTCAGCTGAGATTCTCACCTCCCAGAACCTCAGTGTCCCCTCCAGAAAGGGAGAGAAATGGGGGCCCAGCTTACGGGGCCCTTGGCAGGAGGGGGGCACTGAACACAGAGACTGCAGGGCTCCTGGGCGGAGCTGGTACATCCCAGTCGGTCTGGTCCCTAAGCAGACGACCCCAGCCTCCCGCCATCTCTCACCTCCAGCTCCGTGAGTGGGGGTCACTTTCTGTAGTAAGAGTCGTGCCAGTGAGCGTGTGGGTAGCAGTTATGCACACAACACGGCCAGGCTCATAATCTCAGCGCACTTTGAAAAATGTCTGTGAGTTTGCGTATCTTACCATCTCCACTCAGAGCTTGCTGTCTGAGCCTTAGATTTGTTACGTGGAGTCAGAGAAGCCTGGTATTTGCTTCCTCTTCTCTCTCCGTGTCTTGCCCTTGACTTTAGTTAGGGGGCGAGGGTTCCATATATTGAATTATAGTGACGACATATCTTCATACCCCGCATGTTAGACGCTACATCTTCATCCTGGCATCCCATCTTATTCTCTATTTCAGTGGCTCCCAACATCATTGCACTCTACACCCCAGCATACAGCAGTGCTGGGAAGTACTTGGGGCTGTCTCACCTGGATGGGAGGGGCACACTGCCGGCGGGCTCAACGCCCCGCAGTGCAGACGACACAGAGTAAACCAGAGACGACAGCTGTGTGCGAGGATGGAGCGTGTCGGGGGAGTCATGGCCTCGGGCCCTCTTAGGAGCCATGATGAGGGGGGTGAGCGTGTGTTTCAGATTCAGGCAGACTGGCTCGGAGTCTATGGACAAGACGCACGACCTGGCTGAGCCTCCTTTTCCTGGTCTGAGAGCTGGGGTTAATAACCTTGCCACTGACGTTACCTTGAGGACTAAGGCACCTGATGCGTACTAAGAGCTCAGTGTTGTTTAGTAGCCTCAGTCGTGTCTGACTCTTTGTGAGCTCGTGAACTGTAGCTCCTCTCCCAGGCAAGAACACTGGAGTGGGTTGCCATTTCCTGCTCCAGGGGACCTTCCCAACCCAGGGATCAAGCTTGCGGCTCCTCCTGCATAGGCAGGCCAGGTGGATTCTTTACTGGTGAGCCAGCAGGGAAGCCCCTCAGTGCAGCTTAGGTGTCCTGATTTGCATGAAAAGGAACCTGTGATGATGCTGCCAGAAGCGAGAGCAATGGTTTATCTACACTGGGGTGGGGGGTGGGGGGCGTGGGGATGTACAGGAGCCTCCCCAGAATTGACTGCACTGAATCCAGGGCTCGAGTCAAACCAGCTGGCAGACTCTCCTCATCTCTCAAGAGGTGGGTCTTTGCCCTTTGGGCCAGCGGCTGTGGATCAGAATATCTGACCTGACTCATTTGGGGTCAGCGTGAGCATCATCAGAACATCCCATCAGAACCGTCAGACTCGCTTTTAAAACAACAGTCATTTCCTGGCGGAGGTGAATCAGTTGTCCCCGAAACCCGCCCCAGTCATCCAGTTCCGCTGATGACTGTCCCCAGCCCCAGCGGGCGCTTTTGTTTCTCCGTCGTTCAAGTTTGGCCCGATAATATTGGGACACTTTGAATTCTTCAAAGAGTAATTCCCGCTTACCTCTTTTTTGCCTTTTTTCCCCTTCAGGTTCAACCCCTTTTATCACACTAAAGTGCCAATCAATATTGCGAGATAGATGTTACATCTTAGCTTTTTATAACATGGCTTGTCCCAGAAGGGATACTGTATCTTTAAGGCAATGGACCCGGTATCCTGTTTCTGAAGGATTAAAACCCTTTAAAGAGACAGAAGAGGCTGTAAAGCCCGATCATATTCTTATTCTCTCTTCATTATCCTGTCCACTATCTATCCCTGCTGAGTAAATCTGCTTGTGTGTTTCTCCAAAGTGGTCATAAGAAGAAATTTATTTACTCCGCTTTGCACTGGAGGGGCATTACCGAGCTTCAGGGCTCTCCGAAGTCATAAAGATTTTGCAGTGTGTGCAAAAGGAACAGGAATTCAGAACTTCTTTCCCCCTCTGAGGTCGTTTGGCCATCCAGAGGGGGAGTCACTTCTCATTTTCTGACAGGGTTTATTTCCGTAAGATTTTTCCAATTAGCAGGAAAAGGTCACGCTAATGTTGGTGCCGTGGAGAGGAAGAGGCTCGAACTATGCAAATAGAGACATCCTTGAAAGGACAATATGAAAAGGAAAGAAACAGTGGGTTTGCCTTCATTTCCTGACTTAAGAATTACACATCTCTACAGATGGCTTCTTGCTCCAGCGTAAAAGAAAAGGGTGATTACGTTTGACCTGCGGTTCTTGGCTGGGATACGGGAACCGTTGTTCGCCGGTGGATGATGGTGACCCACTTGGGAACGGGAGATAGGAAGTTAAGAGAGGAGATCCCCAAGCTCCTGGCCGGGGACCTTCAGGGACATGGGACACAGGCAAGCAGAGCCGGAATTTTGCCTGCTAATGCAACCTCCCTAGACCTTCCTAATGGCCAGCCTGTCCCCAGCCTAGCAGAGCTGACTGCCAGCATATCATGTTTAAACCCAGCTCAGATGTCTCTCTGACACTTCCCCTGCCGCTTTTGTTTCTGCTCAGTGCATGCAAAGCACCAGAACTTTTCTCGATAATAGGGAGGGCTGGGAGCAGTGTCAGGGAAGATGTACTCGAGCCGTGCAAGGACAAAAGTCACCAATGCCCATTAAAAGGGATCCAGGGGACCGCTTCACTCTGGGCTTGGAGCTGACGCTCTCCGTCAACTCTCGCATGCTATGCAAATGTGATGAACAGCGTCTCCTACTCCGCAGCAAAATGAACAGCATCTCCTACTCCGCAGCTCACATCTGCCGTTAGTGGCCCATTGGGTGGGGCGGGGGTGAGCTTGTTGGAAGGCAGAGCCCTGACAGAGAGAGCCCCCGGGGCTCTGCACACCGCCTCACACTCATTCCTGCACACCCAGATGCTCATCTGCGCAGCTGCAGTCAAAACAGAAGGGGAGCGTCCTCTCGCTAGGCCCCATCTTCCACACCGAGGTTCCGAGTTGCGGCAGGTAGCTCAGCCAATGACGTCACCTGGCCAGTTTGGGACGATAGCAGGGACTGTCTGTCAAGACCCAGCTCAAGCCAGATCCACACCGGATGCTGGGTTTAGAACTTGCTCGAGGTCACACAGGGGCTACGTGGCGAAGTCTGGATTCATCCAGGAGTACGTACCTCTAGGAACTCCACTGAGTCTGCTATTGGTGTTAATTCATTTGTGAGTTAAAAAAAAAAAAACCTACCAGGATTATTTTGACAGCAGGTTAAATCTTGTCAAATACTAAGAGCACCATTTGTCAAATCTCCCTAGGATGCGAACTGTGAGAAAGTATGGGATTTGGCTGTTTAAATATCAGAAATGTACAGCAGTGTTTTCAGGCTCTATCGTAAATCTGTAGTATTATAAGTAGATACTATTCCTATGGGATATTAGGATACACATAGGCAGGAAGAAGACACATGTCTTCTTTAGTGTAGTTTAGATCTGCTGTGACAATTTTTTTTTTTGACTATACAGTAAAAGACAGAAACAGTCCATCCTCAGCTTAAAAAGTCTTTCTTTCTTCCTTGAAGTTAAGACTAAAGCCTCAGATGGAATTACTTGGATTTCAACATGAAAGAGAAAGCCTTTTTGTAGCTCTTTGCCATTAAACAAAGAGTGACCCATTTTTTTCTGTTTTCAGAGTGTTATTTTTTTGTTGTTGTTCTTGAGCAAGTATTCATTTTAGCCAGTTCTTGGCCCTGTTTTTCCTTAGAACTGATTGGGGTGCAAAAGAGAGTTACAAATGGTGAGTCCTGAGTCAGAGAATGTGGGGGATGTGTTACTTATGTTTCAGGCTCCAATCCTAACTGGAATAAATTTATCAAATTCAAAGTCATTCTCTTGACTTTATTTTGAGAAAATTATCATAGCTAATTGAAGCATATCAATGAATAATAATAGTATCCAAACAACAAGGCTACCTAAATACCCAACAGTACACAATCGGAAAACTAAAGTATTCCAATGGCATATTACACAGCCATTATAGTGTGTTGAAGGAATCTTTTTAGTGACATCTTTTTCTGTTTCAGAATCCAATTATTACTCTTGTTCAGCATGTCATAATTTTAGCAAGTTCTTATTCCTTTTACATTTTAGGACGAAGTTAAGAGGGAATAAGAAAAATTGCACAAAATTGGTTTTGAGCAGAGTGACCACAGGTAGCCAAGTATTGGGTGGCCAATAGGGTTTTGAGAGTGGGAAAACATATTGTAAATATGTTTACAATATATAAATATTGTATGTAAATATATGTAAATATGTAAATATATTTACAACATGTTTTCCAAATAGATCAAATACTATCTACGCGAGCTTCCCATTTGGCTCAGTGGTGAAGAATCCGCCTGCAATGCAGGAGACATGAGTTCCATCCCTGGGTGGGGAAGATGCCCTGGAGGAGGGCATGGCAACCCACTCCAGGATTCTTGCCTGGGAAATCCCATGGACAGAGAAGCCTGGTGGGCTACAGCGCATTGGGTCACAAAAGGGTCAGACATGACTTAGCAACTAAACAATAGCATCCATCTATGTGACGAGAAAAAAAGACGAAACTTCCAAAGCAGATTGGGAAAAGTCAAGTACAGGTGAAAACCATCATGGCGGTCTCGTTCAGTGAGCTCTGTCTACAGACTTCTTAGCATGATTCTAAGTAAGTTACATGTTAGCCAGTTAAACTGGGATATTCCTGTTGCTATTCCTGTTGTAAACATGAGTAAAATAGGGCACAGACAAGTAAAGAATTTGCCCCCAAATCATGTAACAGCCAGGGAGGGGCAGAGTATTCCTTCATTCTTCACAAAATAATGTAACACCTTGTTTTTAAAAAGAGTTAAGATATGGTTTTTCCAGTAGTCATGTATGGATGTGAGAGTTGGACTGTGAAGAAGGCTGAGCGCCGAAGAATTGATGCTTTTGAACTGTGGTGTTGGAGAAGACTCTTGAGAGTCCCTTGGACTGCAAGGAGATCCAACCAGTCCATTCTGAAGGAGATCAACCCTGGGATTTCTTTGGAAGGAATGATGCTAAAGCTGAAGCTCCAGTACTTTGGCCACCTCATGCGAAGAGTTGACTCATTGGAAAAGACTCTGATGCTGAGAGGGATTGGGGACAGGAGATGAAGGGGATGACCGAGGATGAGATAGCTGGATGGCATCACTGACTCAATGGACGTGAGTCTGAGTGAACTCCAGGACTTGGTGATGGACAGGGAGGCCTGGCGTGCTGCAATTCATGGGGTCGCAAAGAGTCGGACACGATTGAGCAACTGAACTGAACAGAACTAAAGATAAAGATTTCCCTTCCTCCCCATATATAACAAAGCGGGAGGCTGTCTTTCAAAATCAGTCTGTTACTTGTTGATAATAATGACTGTTTCATTTAGCAAGAATATTAGAAACCCTTGTTATGAAGGCAAAACTCTGTGCTCTAGACCAGACACTCCACAGGGGCAGCAGAACCCCCAGACAGTATTTTAATAAGCTCCCTAGCTGATTCTGAAGTAGCCAATCCAGGGTTCAGGCTTCACTCAGCAACGATGAGTATCATCTGAGAGACTTACTAAACGGATGGTGTCCCGTCTCTCTGTTAGGTATCTCATGCCTAACAGCCTGGGATGGGACACCCTTTTGAACTGCAGTCACCTCCTGTCCTGGTCGTGTGGGGTGAATGATGTTAATGACGAGCATAACGTTGAAGAGCACTCCTTTTCTTGATCAAACCTATCAAACGTAGTCTGGACAGTGCATGATATGTCTAATCTGGACCCAGGGAGATTTGTATCAAAAGGACACTTCAGTGAGCATGGCTCTGAAAGATGTCCATGACCCCGGTTCGGTCTCCCTGAGCCAAGACGACTATTCCCGTAGCCTTGGGTGAGTTATTTAACTGCCCTGCAGCTTCAGTTTTCTCGCCTGCAACACAGGTATTAGGATTCCTGCCTCCTGGGCTGTTGAAATGTGAGAGTGCGTGGTTCATCCCTCCTGAAGAAGCTGAGTGGTTAAGGCATTAGCAAACATGAGCTTCTTTCTCACAGGAGTGTCAGGGAATTTCTCCCATCAGTCCTCAGAAGCATCCTCAAGGTCAGGGGTACCATTTCCCTGTGGTGGGCAGAGGACACTGGGCTGGGGTCTAGTGAGCACATATGAATATTGTAAAGTTTTCAGGGGACCTGTAAATGCAAGCCTCAGACTGAAGGAAGTACAGTTTTCTTTTTTTTACTGGCAGAACCACACCCTGAGTTTGTCTTACATGTCACTATACCAACCTAGTAAGGAAGGGAAAAAAAAAAAGTGTGTGCTGGGGGAGGTGGGAGTAGGAAGACCAGGTCAATAAGCCATTTAGAAACTTGCAGACCTGTTGCCAAAGACAGGCGAATCTGCCATCCTGTTTGTAGCAGAAAGAATTCTCATAAATAATCCAAAGAGAGACATAATCCAGATGGCATCTGAAAGATTATTGATTGAGAAGTCAAGAGTTTGCTAATATAAATGGCTTCAACCACAAAATTTGCATTCACGACAGCCCCTTTACGCATGTCTCTAAGCCCAGGGAAAGTATCGATGCAACTGACACAAATAATGATACAGAGCAAGCCATCGTTTTCAAGCATAATGAAAAAAAAAAAAAATGTTTCCACTTACGGTTACGGTTGGCGTGGTGGCGTGTGTGCTTTTTCGAGACTCTGCGGAACATCTGAAGGATAACCTACACGTATGTGGGTTTCAACAATGTGACACTTTTGCCGGGTCCCAGATTTGTTTGTTCCATCCCTCCTGGAGAGAGCATTCGCCCAAGGTGACCCAGGCAGGGTGCTGTGTACAGAGCTCTGAAAGGTGCCCGCCTCTGTGAACCACTCACGGACCGCAGATAACGAGACGAGAGGGGCAGGAGCACACAGATGGGGTCGCTGTCATTTTCCCCAGCGGATCAGAGCTCGTCACGCTCCTAACTGTGTGGCCCTGGGACCCGTTGCCCTGATGGCTGGCATGTGTCACCCAGAGGGACCTGAGCGCGTCTCTGTTCCTACGCCACTTACTCTTGCAAGCCTTGGCTGTCTGTCTTCTTTTTCTAACGCCAACTCAGTTTTTACCTGTCTGCCGTGGCTGTGTGTAACAGAGGACACTTGGTGTCTTGAGACGTTTCCGGTTGTCATGGCTTGAAGGAGGGTACTGCTGGCATCTCATGGGCTCCCAGGCCAGCCCCCACTACAGGGAATGACCTGGTCCCAAGAAGAAGTCAGGTCGAGGTTGACGAATCCTGCTGTTCCTCTCCCCATTAGGATGCCGATTCCAGAAGGGCTGCCTCAGCCGCTGTGCCCTCTGTGTACTGGCAGCTCCAAGCACCGTGCCTGGCACAGAGTAGGTGCCTTAGAAGTAGGTGTCAACTGATTCAATGAAAAATAGCATCACTACTGATGATGAGGATAACACTGAGACTGCCATACAAAAGAGAATGAAATAGTCATTTGCAGCAACGTGGATGGGCCTAGAGATTATCCTGCTAGGGGAAGCAAGTCAGACAGAGGAAGACCAGTGTCATATGATATCACTTATATGCGGAATCAAAAAAAAAAAATCCAAATAAACTATTTACAAAACAGAAATCAACCCAAGGACGCAGAAACAAACTTTCAGTTATCAAAGGGAGAAGAAGGCAGGGTGCGTGGGGATAAATTAGGAATTTGGGATTAACATGTATACACTGCTATAGGTGAAATGAACAAGGATCTTCTATACGGCCCAGAAAAGTATAACCAATATCTTGCTGCTGCTGCTGCTGCTGCTGCTGCTAAGTCGCTTCAGTCGTGTCCGACTCTGTGCGACCCCATAGACGGCAGCCCACCAGGCTCCCCCGTCCCTGGGATTTTCCAGGCAAGAGTACTAGAGTGGGGTGCCATTGCCTTCTCCAATGCATGAAAGTCAAAAGTGAAAGTGAAGTCGCCCAGTCGTGTCGGACTCTTAGCAACCCCATGGACTGCGGCCTGCCAGGCTCCTCTGTCCATGGGATTTTCCAGGCAAGAGTACTGGAGTGGGGTGCCATAATCAATATCTTATAATAATCTATAAGGGAAAAGCATTTGAAAAAGAATAGCTGTATGTAGAATGCATATATGTGTATATATATATATATAGCTAAATCACTTAGCTGTATACTTAAAACTAACACAACACTGTAAATCAACTATACTTCAGTTAAAAAACAAAAAGCAACAACAAAAACAAAGAATCCACTGAGACACCCTTGTAAAAAACCAGGCGGACGTGTTCATGCCAGGCAGGGAAGGGGGTGGGTGGGTCTGATCCTCTGGCTCTGCTGACAGCTCTCTCTGGCCTGTGGACGGGGAAGGAGGGGCGGGCACTGGATTCCGTCCCCTCCCTGACCTCTCCCGCGGCCGTTCACCGGTGCTGCCCTCGGCCAGAGCTCCCCGTAGTAATTTGGTTAATTGGATGAACAGGCACTTCACTGACAGAGACTGCATTTCCACACCGCAGTCCATCAAAACTAATCAGCTGGCCGTGTTCCACTCCTGAGCAACTGACAGCTTCACCGGGACAGTGAGTCGATGGTAACTTTTTTAAATGGAAGAACTTGCTAAACGATGGCAGTTAGAACTTGGCAGGATGCTTTTAAGGAGGTGGGGGATGGGGAAGAGAGAAACCTGGCCTTGGCTTTATTCCCCCCAACACCTCAAAGAGGTGATCTTGTTAGGAGCTGCTCGGTGGAAGAGGTTCTTCCGAAGACACTGGTGGCAAAACAGTCTTCTGGAAACTGGACTTTGTCTCTTTTCCTTAAAAAGAAAATGTTAAAAGCAGGTGTGCTGCATTGCCCCTTGTCTGGCGCCTTTTAAATGTGTTATTTATTATAATGTTATGCATGCGTGCTCTTTGCCTCAGGAGAGTGTCAGCTGCTGTAACAAATAAGCTCTACACTCTCAATGGCTCACACAGGATTTCTCCCTCCTGGAGGAGTCCGTTCAGAGTCCCCAGTGGAGACTGGCTGTCTCCAGGGGACGCAGGGACTCTGGCTCCTCTTGTGTCGTGGTTCCGTCATACACTGGGGCCTCAGTGGCATCTACCCCCAGCCAGTAGGAGGGGAAGGAGGGCATGGAGCAGACATGCTCAGCTGAAGCATCTTGGCCTGGGCGGGGCCCAGAATACATCCACCCACATCCTTTTGGGCAGGGGTTGGGGCTAGCCCCCTGGCTGGGAGAGAGGGGTTGAGCACGTGTTTTCCTGGCGGTTGCTCCATATTGTGGAAGGGAAAGCATGGGCCTGGATGGACAGCTTTGCCACTCTGAGCATCCAGTCCATGCCAACCCTATGAGAAATCGTTAGGATTTTTCCTTTTCTAAAATAGAGCACTCGAGACGCAGATGGAGGCAAGTGACCCGGGTATATGCGGTTGGCAACAGGCAGGTCAAGATTCACATCCATAGAGGTGATACGCCTATATCTCCCCATTCTTTCTTCCTCTCTCCTTCCTACCTCTCCTGTCCCTCTCCCCTCCACCCTCCTCCATTCTTTCTCTCCTACTTTCCTTTGCTTCTTCCTTGCTTCACTTCTAAACCTCGACAGTTTCTAGAGCACAAAGACTGTACTCTTGTCTCTGTTTTCTATGAGATTGTTCTGTGAGGCTCGAGAATAATCCCTGTTGAATAAGCTCTACCTACAGGAGGTTTGTCTGAAGCAGATCCATTTGATTTGAACTCGTCAGGGGAGGTGGCCATCCCCTGAGCCACAGGAAGCAGCTTTGTGTCTCGTGGAAGGGTTTGCTGGGAGGAGGCGGGATGGCCCCGGTGTTTGGGTATCCGTGCATCTGGTGTGGGCACCTGTAGCCCTCCAGCTTCATTGCCAACAGCCGTGTTCTCCACACCTTTAAAGTTACGGCACAGAGCTTGTTTCTGCATTCGATCAACTAAATTACAGATTGTAAGCTGCCCGTGCTTTACGACTCCATTTCTTTTTATTACTGGTTTGAAGATGTTCGTCTGAGTAGGGAGATTGAACCGGAGGCCACAGTATTCCCAAACTCCAAAACACGGCTGACTCCAGGACCTCTGACTCACTCACTCACATTAACAAATGTTCCCAGTGCCACGCGGAGACCTAGTCCTCCTTCCAGGTTGCACAATTTAGGGGTTTTGTATGACACTTTGCAGGGAGCATGCCAGAGCCTGTTTCTAAACAGTCCAATGATTTATTTGATGCTATTGGATATTTAAGTAGTCTGCAGTATACACCAAGTGTCTGTAATGTTTATTTCTTCCTTGCCTTAATGTGTGGGACTGCTCCCAATGCCTTGTACACCCCAGGCACTCAATAAATATGATTTATGGAGGATGTAAATAAATCCAAACCAAGATTAGGTCCACATTCATTAATTTGCAGCTCTAGAAGCAGCCCTGATCGTCAAGCTTGAGAAAGAGAAAAGTCCTCACCAAATTACAGAAGAAAAGGGAATTTGAAATTAAGTGACATGTAGGCCCCAGTAGAAAGTCATGAATCTCTCAGGGGTAAAACATGAAATGCTTGATTATGTTCTCAGCCTCAGTATACACAGGCTGTGTGACCTTGGGCTAATTACTTAACCTTTCTGGGCTGTCCCTTCTTAATTAAATTCTGAGCTGGAGTGGTTAAATGAAGCCACAGCACCATTGAGCTTCAGAGAAAAGGAAGAAAATAGGTCTTGTTAAATTTGAACTCCAGCCACATTGCAGGCCATTTTACTTAGGATTTCGCACTGTTTCCCTCCATATATCCCCTAAAGAGGACAGTGGAGTGGTTAGGAACACAGATTCCACAGCCAAGATCAGCTCAGTTCCGATCAGTCACTCAGTAGTGTCCGACTCTCTGCAACCAAATGGACTGCAGCACACCAGGCCTCCCTGTCCATCACCAGCACCCAGAGCTTGCTCAAACTCATGTCCATCGACTTGATGATGCCATCCAACCATCTCATTCTCTGTCATCCCTCCTCCTTCTGCCCTCAATCTTTGGCAGCATCAGGATCTTTCCCAGTGAGTCAGTTCTTCGCATCAGGTGGCCGAAGTATTGGAGTTTCAGCTTCAGCATCAGTCCTTCCAGTGAATATTCAGGACTGATTTCCCTTAGGATTGACTGGTCTGATCTCCTTGCAGTCCAAGGGACTCTCAAGAATCTTCTCCAACACCACAGTTCAAAAGCATCAATTCCTCAGTGCTCAGCTTTCTTTATAGCTAAGATACCTGGGTTTAAACGTCTGCTCAGCTCTTCGCTGGCTGTGTGACCTTGTTCCTTCACCTCCCGGTGCCTCAGTTCATATATTTGCAAAATGAAGATGGCCTCAGTACCCTCTGGTGAGTTGGCTGTGAAGCTCACATGAGGTCATGTGTATAATGCATTTATGTAACGCCGCTATGTGACAAGGAATGATTTTCATTGCTGTGATTCTGGTTGTGGGATGAGATGACCAAAGAGACTTACATACTGTGCCCTGAGGTTAAGTTACTCATGACCTAGGGCGGGGGTGGGAGGTGGGATAACTGATGGGGGAGGAGTGTGAAGTTTGACCCTGATCCTCCAAAGCCCTAGTAGCTTCTGATGCCATGTCCCCCGGCACCCCTGCAGCAAGGGGGGCCCGTCATTCATTCCTCTGCACCCTTGAAAGCTGAGCTGTGTCTGTGTCTGCACTCTGGGAGTTCTCTCTCTCTCTAAACATGCTCAGGGTGGAATCCTGGTCATATGAGGAAAGGGTCCCATCCTTCCTGGCCGCCCTGCTCCTTCTGAAGCCCACCCAAGTTAAATACAAATATAAATTTCTCATGTACATTTCAACTTGATTTAGCTCTTCTTCAAATAAGTCTTTCTAACAAGTTTCAGAAGGCTGTCCTGGCAAGGGCACCAGGAAATGAACCCTGTCAAGTCAAACAGAAAAGACATAAAGGAAAGATTGGGGGCGAGGTCTTTTTTTTTTTAAAAAATCAGTCCCTTCTCCAATAGCCTCCCAAATCAAGATTTCTTTCCTTCTGATTCTATACGTGTCTGTTTTGGCTTTTTTATTAAACTAAAGCGCATAAAGTGTACTCCCAAGAGACCCGGATTTTCAGTTTGCACTGCTGCTGCTGCTAAGTCACTTTAGTCGTGTCTGACTCTGTGCAACCCCATAGACAGCAGCCCACCAGGCTCCCCCGTCCCTGGGATTGTCCAGGCAAGAACACTGGAGTGGTTGCCATTTCCTTCTCCAGTGCATGAAAGTGAAAAGTGAAAGGGAAGTCGCTCAGTAGTGCCTGACTCTTGGCGACCCAATGGACTGCAGCCCACCAGGCTCCTCCGTCCATGGGATTTTCCAGGCAAGAGTACTGGAGTGGGGTGCCATTGCCTTCTCCAGCTTGCAAATGATGTCGCCGACCTGAGATCAATGAATCGTCTGTCCACACCTGGGTAACTAACCCCCTTGATCAAAATATAGACCATTGCCAGGCCTGGAATTGCTTCCTGCCCCTTCCCAGGCGGCGCCCCCTAGTGGTGACTGCTGTTCTGACTCTCGTCCCTGGGTCCTGGAACCGCTCACAGGCAGAGGGAGTTGGTTGGGCGTGTGTGTCCCTTTGCTTCTGGCTCCCATGGTGCCGCAGTGTCTGGGTTCTTCGCCCACCTTGTTGCATGACCCAGCAGCTCTTGCGTTGCTTTGCTCTGTAGTCATTCACTGCACGACTCTTCCCTAGCGCGTGATCTGTTCTCCTGATGGGCACTTGTGGGGGCGGGTTTCTGATCTCTTGTTTATGAATAAAGCTGCTGCAACTATTTGCACACGTGTCTTAGGGCAGGCACTCACGCGCTGATTTCTCCTGGGTCCTTTGCTGTGTCAGGGAGAAATCTCCTGTTCAGCATCAGTGCTGTCTGTGTTCGTTTCCTGGGGATTAGGCATGTAGCATATGGGCAGTGTGATCACTGGTGAAGACAGCAGGCTGGGTTCCAGTCGTGGTGATGTCACCAGCTCTCAGAGACACTGGGATCCAGCCTTAGACCACATACTGTCTCGTTCTGGTGTCTCATGGAGAAAGACTAAGCTTCACTGGAAGTTAAGTTGAGATGAATTTTCTCCACTCGGACTTACCTGTGGAAGTCAGAGCAACATCAATGCCTCCTGGGGTCTTGGGTCATCTTGGAGGCACGCTACTCATCTCAGCATCTGCTGCGTCATTCCACTCGTTGGGATGCTCTTTTTGGTTTGCCCTCTGTTGTTTTCATAGACCTGCCACTGACCAAGTCCTTGCTAGTCTGCTGATCCTTCTAGAGGGCAAGGAGTGTAGGCACTGAGTTAGAAATAAGGCCATCAGGCACGTTTGGATTAAACAGACCCTGAGGTCTGAGATCACATGGGGTCAGATCAGCAAAGAAAAACAGGTCTGGTCCCAGAGGGACTCGACACTGCGCCTCAAGGGATGCATGAAAATTCCCCTGCTCTGCAGAACCAGAGGGACCACATGGACCAGGGCCCTGGAGCACCATCCACGCCCTGACGCTCTGCAGGTCATCCCCGACTCACCTGCCCAACAGCGGGGAGCAGCTGCTCTGGGTGAGGCCGCCTACTGGGCTGGGGGTGGTGGGCAGGGGGTGTCCCGGGCGGTGAAGGGCAGAGAGCACCTTGGACTTGGAAACCAGCAGCACCCGCGTGTGAACCCTGGCCTAGAAAACCTTCGGCCGGGCGTTTCCCCTCCAGCTGGCCAAGCAGGGTTCAGTTTAGGTCAGTTCAGTCGCTCAGTCACGTCTGACTCTTGCAACCCCATGTACGACAGCACAACAGGCCTCCCTGTACATCACCAACTCCCGGAGTTTACTCAAACTTATGTCCATTGAGTCAGTGATGCCATCCAACCATCATGCTGTCCCCTTCTCCTCCCGCCTTCAGTCTTTCCCAGCATCAGGGTCTTTTCCAATGAGTCAGCTCTTCACATCAGGTGGCCAAAGTATTCGAGTTTCAGCTTCAGCATCAGTCCTTCCAATGAATATTCGGAACTGATCTCCTTTAGGATGGACTGGTTGAATCTCCTTGCAGTCCAGGGGACTCTCAAGAGTCTTTTCTAACACTACACTTCAAAAGCATCAATTCTTTGGCGCTCAGCTTTCTTTATAATCCAACTCTCACATCCATACGTGACTACTGGAAAAACCATAGCCTTGACTAGATGAACCTTTGTTGGCAAAGTAATGTCTCTGCTTTTCAATACGCTATCTAGGTTGGTCGTAGCTTTGCTTCCAAGGAGTAAGCGTCTTTTAATTTCATGGCTGCGGTCACCATCTGTAGTGATTTTTGAGCCCCCAAAATAAAGTCAGTCACTGTTTCCACTCTTTCCCCGTCTATTTGCTGTGAAGTGATGGAACCGGATGCCATGATCTTAGTTTTCTGAATGTTGAGCTTTAAGCCAGCTTTTTCACTCTCCTCTTTCACTTTCATCAAGAGGCTCTTCAGTTCTTCTTCGCTTTCTGCTGTAACGGTGGTGTCATCTGCATATCTGAGGTTATTGATATTTCCCCCGGCAATCTTGATTCCAGCTTGTGCTTCCTGCAGCCCAGCATTTCTCATGATGTACTCTGCATATAAGTTAAATAAGCAGCGTGACACTATAGAGCCTTGATGTACTCCTTTCCCAATTTGGAACCAGTGTGTTGTTCCATGTCCAGTTCTAACTGTTGCTTCCTGACCTGCATACAGTGTTGGCTTTGAACATCTGCTGAGTTGCCTTGAAGCATGACTTCACTGATTTCCTGATTGTGTGGGTTGCTTTTCTCATCAGTACCTCAGTTTGCTCATCTGTAAAATGGGACTTACAATAGTACAGGCTTCTCAGAGTTGCTGTCTGGCACGAAGCAGTTGCTTGATAAATATTACCTGTTGTAGTTATGACTGTGGTCATTCTTCACTGTCTTATCTGAGAGTTGTTGTAAGTATTTAATGAGGTGATAGGTACGGACAAATGAATACATAACGGGGTCAGTTCTGTGCCAAGTAAACCACACATATTTGATAAGTAGCAGAATTGGATCAAGGGTATTTTAGTTATTATTTTTATTGTTATCTAATCATTCATTTGATAAATATTTATTCAATACCTAGCATGTGCTAAGCACTCCTTCTGGTGTTGGAAATATCACAATAAAAAAAATGAAGTTTCTGCCCTCATGTTTAAAAGACAGGCAATAAACAAATTAACATAGACATCTATCATAAGTCAAAATGTGACACCGTTTTAAGAAAAATAAAGTGGGATAAATGCTAGAGAGTGGGAGGGTGGGATCGTGATTGATGGGTGTCAGGGAAGACCTCTGATGGGGATGTGTTTGGAATGAAGAGCTGTACGAGGGAAGTGGGGAGCCAGGGGGGTCCCTGAGGAGGAGGGTTCCAGGCAGACGGGTTAGAGAGTGCCAGTGAGGCTGGAACGGAGGAAATTAGGTGAAGAGTGAAGAGATGGCAGAAGTAAGGAAGCCAGGCAGACACCAGGGGCTTGGGCCATGGCGATCTGGATTCTGTTCCAGGAGAGATGGCGAGCCGTAATGAGACTTGGATATTTAAGGGATATTTCTGGCTTCTGTGTAGAGCAGAGAAGACAGGATGCCCTGAGAAGAGACAGGGACAGACAGGAGATTGTCATCGTGGTCCTGGCCAGAGATGACGCTGACTCACAGCAGGCTGCCCGGTGGGCGTCTCAGAAACATTCTACTCTGTAGTGCCCCGGAGTGTTAACCAGATACTCTTTCCAGTGACAAGAAACTCTCAAATCCCACTCTCTGTTCGTTCCTTCAAGCCTTTGAGGACTTAGGCTGGATGCTAAAGGCACCATGAAGAATAAGATACGAGCCTGCTCTAACAAGATATGGCTCTGCTCTAATAAGATATGGCCCTGCTCTGTAACCATGCAATGTTGAAAAGCAGAATTCCCATTAAGATCAATGGCACATGGCAGGGACCGTGTTCTTGGTGCCCATGGCCACTGGGTCCAGAAAGCTCGAGGAAATGAACACCCACCCATGGTACTAGCTGGAGACCTCTGGAGATTCTAAGAATGATGGCAGAAGACCTGGAAGCGAAGGCAACGACAGGATGCTCATCCAAAATGTGAAAAATGGTGCCCAGGCTGTGGAATATTCACGTGGGTTGCTGCTGATCAGGAGCAAAGCCACCTGATGACTTGATGTCCGTGAAGCCAAGTGTGGAAGGCAGAGAGACCAAGGCCTATATTTTCTTGGTGCAGGAGGGATCTCACTCATTTCTCTCTGTAACAGAAAATACCCTGATACACGGAGTAAAGGACGTGTCTAGAATTCTTACTTTGCAGCAGTGAGTAGTAGTAGAGATGTGAAGTAGTGAAAGTCATAAGCAGCATGATATTTTTAAAATAATCCAGGAAGGGGGACTTCCCTAGCGGTCCAGTGGTTAAGACTTCACCTTCCTGGTGCAGGGGATATGAGTTTGATCCTTGGTCAGGAAGCTAAGATCCCACATGCTTCACAGCCAAAAAAAATTAAAAAGGCATAAATTAGTAACAAATTCAATAAAGACTTTAAAAATAGTCCACAATAAAAAATAAATGGTGGCTCAGAGGCTAAAGCGTCTACCTGGAATGCAGGAGACCCGGGTTTGATCCCTGGGTCGGGAAGATCCCCTGGAGAAGGAAATGGCAACCCACTCCAGTACTCTTGCCTGGAGAATCTCATGGAGGGAGGAGCCTGGTAGGCTACAGTCCATGGGGTCGCAAAGAGTCGGACACGACTGAGTGACTTCACTTCACTTCACTTCAAAAGTCCATAAGGGGAAGCAGGTGGTGTGCACAGAGGGTCTGCCTGCGCTCAGTCCTCAGAACATCCCTACAGGGCACATGTGCTTATTGTCCCATTTTACAGATGAGGAAACTGAGTCCACAGCTTCAGGAAAGGAAACTACATTTCAGAGCTAGTAAATGGAGAGCAGAACCATGCAAGGTAGGGGAGACCACTCAGATCCTTCCTTCAAGTCATCTAGAGCTATAGTCGACTGAACCCTGAGTGGAATCAGCTAACATTTAAATTTTAATGGAAGCCACTTTATCCAACACCACCCCTTCCCCAGCAGAGAAAGTCTCCTTGACATATACATTGGCCTACTGGAGCAACAGCCAAGCTCTGGTGTTTCAGGCCAGGGGGAAAAATTGAGATACATTTTTCATCTTCTGCGTGGGATTAGGCTTGCATTAGCTCTTTATTTGTTAAGGGACTTGATCTCATCATGGGTCAATTTACCAGATATCAAGTAAATGGGAAACTGAGGTGCTCCGTTCCTTGAACGACCCAACTTTATTTCTTGAAATATCTGAAGCAATTTCCCACGTGAGCCCAGAGGATTAGTTTTAGTTCTTGTTTTACAACTTTACATGGTTACAGGCCCTTGTCCGTTGCTCACAGGATCGACCTTCATAGCCAAGGGTTTACGATGTTTTGCAAGATAAGAAAGGTGGCTTTGCATAGGGAAAGGGAACTTTGCGGAGTCAGGCAGGCCTGGCTGGGATTAACTTTAACCAGCTGCTTACTCACTCTGTGACCATGAACACGTTCCCTCGAGACCCACGTTCTCTTTCTACACCGAGGAGGACAACGTCTGTGCGGAGGAGCCGGAGAAGGAGTCTGGGTCCCGGCTCCCATTAGCCGGCCCTACGTCTTCACTCTTGCTGCTGCTGCATGAACAGAAGCTGTTTCGTCCGAGCATCTCCCCTCTGCATCACTCACAGGGCATCCTCCTCGCTGCTTGCTCAGGCTTCAGCCCCCGATCGTGACCCAGGAGCACTTCTTCCCGGCCTGTGGGTGGCCCGAGGCCCCTTCTCTCTGCTTCCTTAAGATTAGTTGACCCAAAGCATGAGTCTTGCCCACAACCAGTGTGTTCCCTGACAGCTCTCACCTTTCCCCCAGCTCTGCTCAAAGGCACACTGAGTTTATGAGACCCATTTCTTACAAAAGAAAAAAAAAATTTTTTTTGATCCCTTATCACATTATAAATACAAAGTTGTTAGGATCTTTCCTGGCATCTTGGGAGGAAGTCTGTGTAATTTTAGGACCCTGGAACTTGAATTTCCTTAGCAGATCCACTTCTTCGAGGACTTTATTCTGAAAAATTAAGTGCGTGCTAGAGTCCAATTATGCTTGGAATGATCCAGTCACAAAAGGGGCTGAACCATAAAATTGGATTGCCATGCTGCATTTATGGATGACCTTTGCCCTCCTGGAATACAGCAGCAGAGTGATAGGCTTTATAACCCATACTTTTACCTGCCTCAAGTCAATCAGTGACAAAAGAGATCTGCTTAATTTGATCAGTGAAAATGATGCACGTGTATTTTAACTGAGATAGCTTTATTAGGAAGATGAAACTTCCGTTGATTGATTTCTTGACCGTATCCTAATCTACAGTCTTCATGCTTTTTCCATGGTGATTTACTATCTCTCTTACTTGTGCACTTGTTCTTGATATTATATGGGTAATAACCATGTTAACCAATATTTCTACTTCGGAAGGAATCAGGAAAGACGATCCAGTGGGGAAAGGACAATTTCAACTTCGTTTTGAAGTGTGTTTACTTACGTATTATAGGTCAATAAGATAGCACAGTTCCTAAAGTTGCTTCTATTTTCACAAAGGTGGCTCAGACAGTCAAGACTGCCTGCAATGCAGGAGACTTGGGTTCGATCACTGGTTTGAGAAGATTTCCTGGATAAGGGAATGGCAATCCACTCCAGCATTCTTTTTTTAATTATTATTTTTTATATTTTAATGGAAGGATAATTGCTTTACAGAATTTTGTTGTTTTCTGTCAGACCACAACATGAATCAGCCACGCTCTAGTACTCTTGTCTGGAGATCCCATGGACAGAGGAGCCTGGCAGGCCACAGTCCATAGGGTTGCAGAGAGTCGAACATGGCTGAGGCTAAGCATGTATACACATAAAAATTTTAAAAAGACCGAACAAATATCTGTTCATGTCACAACAGAGGGAAGCAGTGTTGAAGGGGTTATTCATTTGAGAAATGGCTCCATCACTGATAGGAACCATTTCTGTCATATTTGAGGGTCCTTCCATGTTGCTGCTTCCTGTATAGGTTTGGAATTTTAAGACACTAAATGGCGATTTTGGAAAGCAAATTTCGGACTGCAGTAATGTAGTTCTCGCCTTTTTCTTTATGAATTCCACAGTAGACCCAGAAAGAATGGCACTGTTCACCAGATACCCAAGGTGTGAAATTTTACTTGTGTGGCATTTTCTTCCCATATATATTTTTTGTTTCTTTTGGAAGCATGGGATTGATACAAACTCTCGATTCTCTAAAGATAAGCTTGGTCAGACTGGAGTCAGACTATTTCCACGCGTTTCTCAGACTCACTTGCAGCCCCCATCTTATGAGGAACTGTGTTTGGAACATCAGTCAACTCTGATACCACTGGCTTTTCCAGCAGAGAGGGGGAAATAAGGTTTCCTTTAACCTAATGTGCCCTGATGTTTTTTTGCCTGGTCGGGGTCTCCAGGAAGAACAAGAAGCAGAATGTAGAAGTGAAACATGAGTTTAAAAAAAAATTACAGCAGAAAGGGGCAGATTGGGGTGAGAGGGAGAGAAACAGAGCTTGCAAAGCTGCCTCTGGTGTTCCAGCACTGTGGTTATTAGGAAGAGAGACAGATGCTACCCAGGATGAGCTTCATTCTGCACCAGGTACCACCATCTCGCAGAGTCCGCCAGGGATTGGTTCCAAGATGCCAGGGGTGCCTGCATCCACAGACGCTCCTTCCTGTATCCAGTGGCTCAGCATTTGCCTGGAACCCACTCATATCATTGCGATACGACACATTTTAAACCATCTCTAGATTACTTTAATACTGCATACAATGTAACTCTATGTGTATACAATGCAAATGCTGTGTTAATCGTTGCCTGCTGCTGCTGCTTAGTCGCTCAGTCCTGTCCAGCTGTTTGCGACCCCATGAACTGTAGCCCTCTAGGCTCCTCAAGTCCATGGAATCCTCCAGGCGAGAATGCTGGAATGGGTAGCCCTTCCGTTCTCCCGGGGATCTTCCCGACCCAGGGATGGAACCCATATCTTCTGCGTTACAGGAAGATTCTTCTTTACCATCTGAGCCACCAAGGAAACC
Source organism: Aepyceros melampus (assembly GCA_006408695.1). NCBI lineage: Eukaryota > Metazoa > Chordata > Mammalia > Artiodactyla > Bovidae > Aepyceros > Aepyceros melampus. The sequence continues at coordinate 190,592 of SJXQ01006993.1, read as the reverse complement.
CAGCTTACAGCAAATTCAAGTTTTGCTTTTTGGAACATTCTGGAATTTTTCCCCAGAATATTTTCTATCTGCGGTTGGTCAGAGCCACAGATGTGAAGCCCGTGGATGCCGAGGACTGGCTGTGTGTCCTTAGTGCTTAGGATACAGGCAATGCAGAACTGATAGTTAAACAGTTTGGCAGAAAGCTAGCCTAGCTGGAGGCAGCAGCCTCCTGGCGTTCAATCAGATGGAGGGTGCCTGGCGCAGTTGAGAGAGGAGGGATTCCTCCGAGGGTTCCATTTTAATTACACACTGGTCGGCGAATATGACTTTCACCACCCCCCATGCTACCTGGGTTCACTTCCAAAACCTAATGGAGTTATATTGGCCCAAGGAAAGCCTTCAAGTCACAGTGACAACAGCCCTGCCCCCCCGTGCCACGCTTTGTCTTCACACAAGCGCCGGCTCAGCTCAGGGATTTTAGATTCTGCAGAGAATTCACTCCCTCTTGTCTCCTATTTCATTAAGAAATTGGCAAGAGATCAAAAAAAAAAAAAAGACCATGTTCTCATACAAGGCTCTACATTCCTGATTTCCACTGCACTGCAAGAACCCACAAGGACTTGAAATTCTCCGTTTGCCTGTTCTTCTCTTGAAATTCTCCATTTCTCTGTTCTCCTCTTCAGCATGAGCAAGTGGTCCTGAAAAGCGGAGTTGTCCTAAATGTCCCAAACTGCATTTCCTGGTCTGGAAGCTGTTCCAGGAAAAAAAAAAAAAATCTGATTGTTTTTTTTAACAGAGCCTCTGACTTAACAACCCCTGGAGGCCACACATCAGGAAGATGCTCTTGGCCAGGCAGCGGCCTCTGCAAATCAGTGAGGAAAAAAAGGAGAGATGCTTAGGGAGGCAATATGTCTATTGTAGGCCAGGTGCTAATCACCTCCCGAGGCACGCACTTAATGCATGCCCGCTGAATGCTGCAGGGATGAAAGAACCTGGGCGCCTGGCAATGTCTGCCATTTCACTTAATCCTTACAACTCAGACTTAGACGTTCTTATTCCCATTGCACCAAGAAAGAAACTGAGGCTCGGGGAACGTCTTGGGTGTGCTCAGATTCTCCGACCCTAGGGAAACGACAGAGTGAAGCTTGGCCCCTCAGTCGGTTACGTAACAAGACTTCATGATGTGAAGACCACGATGGAGAGGGGAGGACCCCATGAAAGCGACTTAGAGATCCTCAGTGTTCTTGTGAGTGCGTGAATTCTTGTGACTGAGCTTCCATTGCTGCCTCTGTCGGATGGGATTCTAAGAGTATTCTCCTCGTGGGCTTGTAAAACATAAGAGATAAACCAGTCAAGACTCATGGCACGGACCCTGCGATGATGCAAGGCTTGCTAAGCCGCTGGATGGCAATGAAGGCGAATGGATATCATTTGAGTAGAAAGAAACAGAACTCTTCATCTCAGCTCGGCAAACTCCGGGGCCACCCTGGGTAAAGCCCCCTTACCTGCAGCAGGTTTTTCCGAAAGCTCGCTCTGTGCCTTGTCTCGTCAATGCCTCACCACATCATCTCATGTCAAACAACAACTCAGCGCTCTGTCTGTACAGGGTACAGCCGTCCTTAGCCCATCTGCCTCCAAGAGAGAGCTTGTCACTGACAAATCGATCCATAAGTGGGTAAAAGTGCTTGAAGAATTCCAAACACAGTCTCAATCATAAATGTCATTTTAAAAACAGTGTCATTGTAAGAGACGTGTGTGGGGGCTGGTTTTGTAACTTTTTCACCTCGGGGTACCACCCAAATGCCACCTGCTGCCTCCAGAGTTCCCACCCCAATCCCCTCCAGAAACAGGGCTTAAGAAGCCTTTTTAAATGTATAAATCCCATCATCTTCCAGTGGACAGCTTCAGTGGTTTCCACCGCACTGCAGAGCAGGTGAGAACAGACACAACAGAGGCAGATTGCCTGGTTCAAACCCCACAGCTGCCACGTTCACTAGGAATTGCCGTGGGCAAGTTATTCTGACCCTCGGGACCGAAATCAAGCTTATCCCTTCTGGTATTAGAAAAACCAGAAGAACCAGAGATGACATTGCCAATATCCTTTGGATTATAGGAAAAGCAAGAGAATTCCAGAAAAACATCTACTTCTGCTTATTGATTATGCCAAAGCCTTTGACTGTGTGGATCACAATAAACTGTGGAAAATTCTGAGAGAGATGGGAATACCAGACCACCTGACCTGCCTCCTGAGAAACCTGTATGCAGGTCAAGAAGCAACAGTTAGAACTGGACATGGAGCAACAGACTGGTTCCAAATTGGGAAAGGAGTACGTCAAGGCTGTATATTGTCATCCTGCTTATTTAACTTACATGCAGAGTACATCATGAGAAACGTTGAGCTGGAAGAAGCACAAGCTGGAATCAAGATTGCTGGGAGAAATATCAATAACCTCAGATATGCAGATGACACAACCCTTATGGCAGAAAGTGAAGAGGAACTAAAGAGCCTCTTGCTGAAAGTGAAAGAGGAGAGTGAAAAAGTTGGCTTAAAACTCAACATTCAAAAAACTAACATGGTATCCAGTCCCACCACTTCATGGCAAATAGATGGGGAAAGAGTGGAAACAGCGAGATACTTTATTTTTCTGGGCTCCAAAACCACTGCAGATGGTGACTGAAGCCATGAAATTAAAAGATGCTTACTTCTTGGAAGAAAAGCTAAGACCAACCTGCTGCTGCTGCTGCTCCTGCTGAGTGGCTTCAGTCGTGTCCGACTCTGTGCAACCCCATGGACGGCAGCCCACTAGGCTCCTCCGTCCCTGGGTTCTCCAGGCAAGAACACTGGAGTGGGTTGCCATTTCCTTCTCCAATGTATGAAAGTGAAAAGTGAAAGGGAAGATGCTCAGTCGTGCCCGACTCTTAGCGACCCCATGGACTGCAGCCTACCAGGCTCCTCCGTCCATGGGATTTTCCAGGCAAGAGTACTGGAGTGGGTTGCCATTGCCTTCTCTGATGACCAACCTAGACCGCTTATTAAAAAGCAGAGACATTACTTTGCTGACAAAGGTCCATCTAGTCAAAGCTATGATTTTTCTAGTAGTGATGTATGGATGTGAGAGTTGGACTATAGAGAAAGCTGAGCACCGAAGAATTGATGCTTTTGAACTGTGGTGTTGGAGAAGACTCTTGAGAGTCCCTTGGACTACAAGGAGATTGAACCAGTCCATCCTAAAGGAAATCAGTCCTGGGTGTTCATTGGAAGGACTGATGCTGAAGCTGGAACTCCAATACTTTGGCCACCTGATGCGAAGAACTGACTCATTTGAAAAGACCCTGATGCTGGGAAAGATTGAAGGCAGGAAGAGAAGGGGACGATAGAGGATGAGGTGGTTGGATGGCATCACCGACTCAATGGACACGAGTTTGAGCAAGCTCTGGGAGTTGGTGATGGACAGGGAGGCCTGGTGTGCTGCAGTCCATTTGGTTGCAGAGTCGAACACGAATGAGTGACTGAACTGAACTGATCCTTCATCTGCTTTTCTCTCTTCTCTGAATCTTCTCATTTCCTGTCCAGAGGCTCCAGGACATGGCCTTGTTTCCCTGGATGCCTCAGAAATTACTGTTTACATCTGCAGAATTTTGGCATACTCTAGTTTAGAAGTCAGCAAACTCTGGCCAAATCCTGGCTCCACCTGTTTTCGTAAATAAAGTTTTCATTGAAATAGCCACTTTCCACTATTTATATATTCCCTGGGACTGCTTTCACTGGAGAGTTGAACTATAGTGCCAGAGACCATACGATCCTCAAAGCCTGACCTATATACTCTCTAGATGACCCTCTACTGGAAAGCTTGCCAATCCTTGCCCTGGTTCTGTGTCTCTAAAACTCATTTTGGGTGTTGAAAATCTAATGTCACGATCATTTCTGTTGAAACATATAACTGTCACTACATCCAACAGAAATTCATTAAATATAGATGTTGTGCTAAATTGGATGTCATTTACAGTGCAAATTCTTAAAAGCTGCAGTTTGGGATGGAAACATTTTAAATTGGGAAAGAAAAATACCTTGTTCATCAACTTTTCTGGGTGGTGGATAGGGCAAAACGTCTTAAATCAAACGTGTTGAATACCTAGTATGCCAGGCACCCTGATAAGTAATTCTACAGGTATTAATGCGTTTAACTGTCATGACAGCCCTATGAGGTTGAGAAAGTTATTATTTTCACAGGAGAGCATAAATTCTGGAAATGAGAAATATACATAATGTTGCCAAGGAAATCTTCAGTCTATGAAAAAAAAAATAGACTCTGTGTCTTTAGGCTTTATAGATGGGGCTGTGTTGTGGCGATTAAACATTGAGATGAAGCTGAGAAAGCAGTGGCCAGAAGTGGCATAGGAGGTTAAGTGAGGGAGTGAGGGGTCAGATTGGATGTCACAGTCAAGTTCTTGTAGCTTTGGAAGGAATGATGCTAAAACTGAAGCTCCAGTACTTTGGGCACCTTATGCGAAGAGTTGACTCATTGGAAAAGACCCTGATGCTGGGAGGGATTGGGGGCAGGAGGAGAAAGGGACGACCGAGGATGAGATGGCTGGATGGCATCACAGACTCAATGTGGCTCCTTTGTGACTCCTAGTCCAGCATCTTGGAGCATCTGCATTCAGTAAGACCAGCGTGTGAGGATCCTGGTTATACACCAGCTCTTTTTTCTTTTTTTAATCATTTCACCTATCTTGGGCTTCCCAACCATGTTGATTCTGCTCTTTCTTGTCTAAGCTCATTCCCTTTGATGGATGAGACAAAAGCAAATGAAAGGTTGGCTCTTCCTGTCTTCGCACTGTCATCTTTGAACTTTACATGCCAGTCTCTGCAGGGTGCTTATATCCTGCTTTGTTCTGGTTCCTGTTGTTCAATCGCTCAGTTGTGTCCAGCTCCTTGCAAACCCATGAACTGCAGCACGCCAGTCTCCTCTGCCCTTCAGTGTCTCCAAGAGCTTGCTCAAACTCATGTCCATCATGTCGGTGATGCCATCCAGCCATCCCATCCTCTGTTGTCCCCTTCTCCTTCTGCCTTCAATCTTTCCCAGCATCAGGGTCTTTTCCAATGAGTCAGCTCATTGCATCAGGTACCCAAAGTATTGGAGTTTCAGCTTCAGTATCAGTCCTTCCAATGAGTATTCAAGGGTTGATTCTGATTCTTCCCAGGCCTCAAAAGTTCTGTGTAAAGTTCACACCTTACCAGCACCAGGGCTCTGGAGACAGCCTATCTCTATTCAAACCCTGGTTCCCACTTACTAGTGGTGGGGCCTGGGCTCGTTCCTTCCTCTCTCTCTGCTTCTCACGCCTTCTCTATAAAGGCAGGATTGTGTTCGTAGCTGAGTCAGCATGACTGCATCTGAAGGCTGCGATTTGAGGAAGGAGACGGCTATGTCTGAAGCATGCAGTCATGCCAGTCACACTGGTGGTTGTTACTTAGAGGTGATTCCAGGCTTCTGTCTCCTCCCAAATCAGGTTTCCTGTTCAATTTACTCTTTGATTTATACTACGACTTCTGTTCAGTTCAGTTCAGTTCAGTCGCGCAGTCGTGTCCGACTCTTTGCGACCCCATGAATCGCAGTACGCCAGGCCTCCCTGTCCATCACCAACTCCCGGAGTTCACTCAGACTCACGTCCATTGAGTCTGTGATGCCATCCAGCCATCTCATCCTCGGTCGTCCCTTTCTCCTCCTGCCCCCAATCCCTCCCAGCATCAGGGTCTTTTCCAATGAGTCAACTCTTCGCATAAGGTGCCCAAAGTACTGGAGCTTCAGTTTTAGCATCATTCCTTCCAAAGAAATCCCAGGGTTGATCTCCTTCAGAATGGACTGGTTGGATCTCCTTGCAGTCCAAGGGACTCTCAAGAGTCTTCTCCAACACCACAGTTCAAAAGCATCAATTCTTCTGCGCTCAGCCTTCTTCACAGTCCAACTCTCACATCCATACATGACCACAGGAAAAACCATAGCCTTGACTAGACACCAGGCCTCCCTGTCCATCACCAACTCCCGGAGTTCACTCAGACTCACGTCCATTGAGTCTGTGATGCCATCCAGCCATCTCATCCTCGGTCGTCCCTTTCTCCTCCTGCCCCCAATCCCTCCCAGCATCAGGGTCTTTTCCAATGAGTCAACTCTTCGCATAAGGTGCCCAAAGTACTGGAGCTTCAGTTTTAGCATCATTCCTTCCAAAGAAATCCCAGGGTTGATCTCCTTCAGAATGGACTGGTTGGATCTCCTTGCAGTCCAAGGGACTCTCAAGAGTCTTCTCCAACACCACAGTTCAAAAGCATCAATTCTTCTGTAGTGAGTGGAATAGTGCCCCCCACCCCAAAAACAAGAGATGTGTCCCCGGAAGCTGTAAGTGAAACTTTATCTGGAAAAAGCCTCCTTGCAGACTTTGGAATTAAGAATCTTGAGATGAGATTAACCTGCATTAAGATGAGCCCTAAATCTGATGATAAATATCCACGGAAGTCTAGTTAAGGGGAGAAGACAGAGAAGAGAAGCTGGTGTAGAGCTGGAGACAGGTCTGTCATGATGTCTCTACAAACCAGCCAACACCAAGGATCGCCAGCAGCCAGCAGAAGCTGGGAGAGGTGAACCACGACTGTGGCCTGGAGCCCTGAGAGGGAGCCGGGCCCTGCTGACACCTGCGTTTAGGAATTCTGGCCCCCAGGGCTGTGGGAAGATAAATTTCTGTGGTTTATAGTTTGGAGTTTGGGGTTTTGTTTTGATCGTATGGCATGTGGGATCTTAGTTCTCCAGTCAGGGAGGGACCTCATTCAGCCCCCTGAATTGGAAGCACAGAGTCTTAACCCTGGGACCACCGGGGAAGTCCCTACATTTCTGCTGTTTAAAGCCACTGGGTCAGTGGTCACTTGTCACAGCAGCCACAGGAAACCAGCACAGCCTCCCTGCCTCTTCCCAAATCACCTTGCAGCCGTGACCTCCAACTCTGCCCTGTGCACACCCTACCCCACCCCATTCCTCTGGACATGGCTGGGGTTCCTGCACAGAGCTTCACATCTATTCTCCCCTGTGTTTCTGGTCCAATTCCTTTGTCTCCCTGAGCCTCCATTTCTTAATGTATCATGAATGATAATGCTTTCTGGTAAGGTCCTCGTCATCATCATAACAACAGTAACAGCAATATCGATAGCTGCCGTCTACCAAGTTCTGGAATGACCAGGCACCCATCAAACGCATCGTCTTATTTATCCCCACAGTAGCCCCGTGAGCGCGCACTGCTGTGACCTGTGTGCTAGAGACAAGGAAACCAGGGCAGACAGAATAACCTGTCCACAGTCATGTACGTGGCTAATCTTAGCATTCACAGTTTGGGCAAGTCCTTACTGAGGCTGAACTCCGTCGTGATCACAGAAGACAAAGAGGCGAAGAAATCAATGTCCCTCCCGTAGCAGAGCTTCTGTGCTAACTGGGGAGACATAAATTTTGGAGAGTTCCAAGCATCCTGCCAGCCTGTAGTACTCATTCCATAAATATGTCTGCCCACTGCTCTCTGATCCCATTGTGGAAAAGAAAGGAGAGAAATTGAAGAGCTTCAAGTTCATGGTCACTTTCTCCCAAGGCCGTGTCACTTGTACTTAACCAGTGGTTCCTTCTCCTGGGCCGGCGGTACCCCCCACCCCCCGCCCCATCCTGTTACTTCCTTCACCTTCTGGGAAACCCCTTCGTCAGCATCTGAGCTCGTGCTGGAATCAGATGCCCTGAGTCGGG